>SJYT01053358.1:272940-398694 GCA_006410635.1 Cephalophus harveyi
AGACTCTTGAGAGTCCCTTGGACTGCAAGGAGATCCAACCAGTCCATTCTGAAGGAGATCAGCCCTGGGATTTCTTTGGAAGGAATGATGCTGAAGCTGAAACTCCAGTACTTTGGCCACCTCATGCGCAGAGTTGACTCATTGGAAAAGACTCTGATGCTGGGAGGGATTGGGGGCAGGAGGAGAAGGGGACGACAGAGGATGAGATGGCTGGATGGCATCACTGACTTGATGGATGTGAGTCTGAGTGAACTCTGGGAGTTGGTGGTGGACAGGGAGGCCTGGCGTGCTGCGATTTATGGGGTCGCAAAGAGTTGGACACGACTGAGCAACTGAACTGAACTGAGCCTTTAAAAGCCTATAAATTCATATTTTATACCATTTCTCTTTAACTGCAGGGGATAAAGACCATTTCTACTAAAATTACAGATACACTTAATATTTGGCCCAGATGTATCCTACAGATAAACCTGCTCACATATGGAATGTCATATGTACAAGGTGATTCATTGTAGCATCATTTACAATAGCAAAAATTGGTATCCCACTAGAAGAGGATGGTTAACAAATTATGTTTCCATGCAACAGAGTAATATGCAGCTCAAAAAATGAAGGAAGATCTCTATTTACTGATGTAGAAAGGTCTCCAGGATATACTGTTAAATGAAGAAGTAAGGTACAAGTGTATATAGTATGCTATCTTGGGGATAAGAAGTGGGAGGAGTAAGAAACTGAACAACTTGCTGAGCAATTTGCTAAGCGAGAAACTGACACCAAGGGTTAACTACAGTGTGCAAGGAAGAAGGAGTGGATAGGGAGAGGGGTTGCAGTGAGGTTCCTCAGTGCATACTTTTAATATTGCTTTGATTTTTGAATCACACTAGTGCACTATCTATTTAGAATAATAACAAGAAATACTTGTTGCTGCTCATGTGTGTCTGACTCTTTGTGACCCCATGGACAGCAGCACACCAGGCTTCCTGTCCTTCACCATTTCCTGGAGTTTGCTGAAACTCATGTCCACTGAGTTGATGATGCCATCCAACCATCTCATCCTCTGTCACCCCCTTCTCCTCCTGCCTTCAATCTTTTTTAGCACCAAGGATTTTTCCACTGAGTTAGCTCTTCGCATCAGGTGGCCAAAGTATTGGAGCTTCAGCTTCAGCATCAGTCCTTCCAATGAATATTCAGGGTTGATTTTCTTTGGAATTGACTGGTTTGATCTCCATACTGTCCAAGGGACTCTCAAGAGTCCTCTCCAGAAATACTTAGATGATGAAATGGGAAAAAGAGGGGCAGTGGTGGAGAGATTCATCCTTTCTACCATTTACCACCCCCACTTCCACCCCCCCCCACAGTTTTATGGATTTTTCAGGTTGTTTTTCTGAGATTGTTGTTAATCTGAGATTAACTGAGACAAACGTAATACTGCAATAGTTACATTTCAGGCTCTTTACATGAATCCACTCAAACTTATGAACAACCAAATAATGTAGGTTCTATCCTTAACATTCTCATTTTATGAAAGAAGAAACAGAAGTTGGGAGCAGTTAAGTAAACAACTCAAGGACTGAGACGTGGGTAAACAGAATTTGAACCCATTGTTTATCAGATCCTGACTCTTCCAAGATCCTTGTACAAATATGTCTGAACACTTGTTTTATTTATTTTTTTTCATTTCTTTGGCATCTTAGAAGTGGGTTCATTGGGTCAGGGAATTCGTACTTTCCAATGTTTTCTTTTTTTTTCATAACTGAGATTTTATTGGTTGTTTTGAGGATCAGTACACAGACATTTCAATTTGTACATAATTCTTAACATTTGTACCAAAAATCTAAAAAAAATCATGTAGTTTTGATTCTTTTCTGAACAGTTTTCCTAGAACTTTACAGCTTAAATTTGGAGGCAAATTTTCCTTAACAGGATATCCAGTAAAATATTGGAAGTTCCACCAGTCACAATTTAATGTCATACTACATACTCAAATTTTCAATTGTTCACAGCACATTAACAATGTTACTAGGAGAACTGGACCACCACGACGAAAGATGCTACAGGGCACAAAATTCTGACCAGGAGAGCCAAGATCAAGCAGTGGTTTGTTGTAGGATACAATTCTACCAAAAACATGGGAAGAGAAGTAATAGTATCCAAGACACTGAATGCACAATTGACTCCAAACTGCCATTTAGTGTGCTTTATATCATAGAGTATAAAAGCTCACCTCAATTTATGGAATGTTACTGACATACTGACACCTATGACAACCAAAACCTCCCATATTCAATATCCCACTATTTTCTGGTTGAACCAAAAAATAACCAGCAAATGAGTTCACCTCTTAAAAAAAAAAAAATTACACTTAAAAAGTGGAATGAGAGAGGATTCTTTCTTTTTAAAAAATGTTTTTAGAGCTGTCAAAAAACTTGCGCTTACAAAATAGTTGATAAAAATAATCGTCTGGATTGTACAAGAAGGGAGACGGATAGGGTGTGATATTAATCAGACTTGGCGTCTTCTGCTTCATCAAAGGCTAGGCTCTCCTTTTAGTCTCCTGGTTAGCCACTTCGGCCGTTGTTCCCTTTTTTCCCCCTTTATTTGACTTTTTTGTCTGAAGATTTATCCTTTCCTGGCGCCTTCTTCGGCTTCGTTCCCACTTTTGCAGGAGTCGATTTAGCTGACAATCTCGCAGATCTCCTCTTGGGCTCTTTCTTCGGCGCCCCTCGTCGGAGCGGACTCGTCCGGGGAGCCGTGACGACTGGGCGGGAGCGCGCCAGGTGCCTGCAAGCCTTCGCGAAGCTGAAGTGCCCGGCAGTTGCGGCACCCCCCCGGCCCAAGTGATTTTTTAATTAAAAACTACCAAAGTCCATTATGTACATTTTCATTATTTTATATTTACCACTATTGTTTTAATTAATAGCCTAGCACGCAAAAGCGTAGCGAGTCTCGGGGGGAACTTTGACCAAAGCAAGAGTCGTCCAGGCCTTCTCGACGTCGTCCACGCTCTGCCGGCAGAGGGCGCTGGCCACCGCGCGCCTCTCCCCCGTGGTCCTCATCGGCTTCCCGTACAGTACGCACGCGCAAATTTCGCTCCAGGCGTCCAGCTTTGTGCCTGATCGAAGTCTTCCCGGCTGCGCTCAGCGCGCAGGGTTTAACCCGGGCTGGTCTTCGGGGAAGAGTAGCGTGTTCCCCCCGACCCAGAACACCTCTGGGCCTCAGAGACTAGAGGTCCTGGAGTGGGCCGACAGGGGTCTGGCGGCACGGCGGGCAGCCCGTGCGGGCGGGGTGGGACCCCGCTAAGGCTTGGGCGTCGGTCGCCAGTGGGGCCCGGAGCCGGGCGCGGAGCCCCTGACAGTACAGGTACGGAGGCGGCGACCATGGCAACTGCCTCCTCCCCCGCCGTGTTCGCAAGGCTCTTGGCTGTGTTCTGGGGGCTCGGCGCTCGCCTGGGGCGCGGCCGGGGGCCCGGTGTGCCGCGCAGGGGTCGGCAGGGGTGGGCCGCGGTGGGGGTGGGCACCCGCCTGGGGCTGGCCTGGTCTGACCCGCCTGAGCTCTTCGGCCTGGCGGGGTCCGAGTGATTGCGTCTCCCCATTCTTCCGGAACTGCAGGGGTTCCCCTCCTCTCCCGGGAACGTGCAAGGCACTCCTGAACCTATTCCAAGCTACAGGTTTCCAGTGGGGCACATGGTTGAAAAGTTGTGTCAAAAAGAAAAAAGACTAAAGCTGGAGGCCGATAGGCGTTTGGTGTGTCTGTCTCCCATTCCTGGGGTCCGCCTTAATTGGGAGGGTGACTCTTGAGCAGTCATGTTGCGCATCCCCCAAACTAAATCACACAGATGAGGAGCTCCGCTGTTTTTCAAGAGGCGGTGATTTAGAAATGTACCCTCTTTTGTTACAGTGGAGACCAGCTAGCAAGCTCATCCTGACCCCTTGCCAATCTAGTATGCTTAAGGCACAGAGGGTCAGGGAACAATGAGCTGAAGGTTGACGTCCTTTACCTAGACTGCGGCCGAAGCCCAAGGCACGGGATGTTAATTATAGTAGTAAATGACAACTTTTTCCCCAAAAGGCTTTTTGTGCTCAAATATGTTTAGAAACTTCATGTTCGAGTTTTCTCTTCCCAGGTGGCGCTAGTGGTAAAGAACTCCCGTTCCAACGCTGGAGACAGGTTCTCTCCTTGGGTGGAGAAGATCCTGTGGAGGAGGGCATGGCAACCCACTCCAGTATTCTTGCCTGGAGAATCGCATGGACAGAGGAGTCTGGCAGTCTGTAGTCCGTGGGGTCACAAAAGAGTCTGACTTAACTGAAGGAACTTAGCCTGCAGCACGTGCATGTTTAGAAACTTCAGCTTTCAATATGCTAATAGTATTTTTACCAAGAATTTCCCACTGGAAGTGTAGTATGGAGTTTCCCAAATTTGGGTGGAAAATACTGTTTTTCTGGGGTATTGCCTCTTTAGCATATAAGACAATTTGGAAATTGGAAACTCAAGATTTGGAAGGGGTAGTTTAGGTCAGTGCTTTTCAAACTTGAATGGTGCGTACACCTAGGGGTCTTGTTAAAGTACATGCTTTGGTTGGTTCTACATTTTAAACAAGTTCTTTGGTGATGCTGATGGTCCATGGACCACATACACTTTGAGCACAAGGGTGTAGGTCTCTGGGTTGAAAGAGACCATGTTCTATTCCTTGCCCTCCAGAACAAGCTGCGCTGCCTTGAATAATCTCTGCCCCTGTCCAAGCCTATAAAATAGGAGACTGGACTAGAAGAGCGCTGTTTCTTTCAGATCTTGTGATAGTTGAATTCCTTCTAAAATATTCTTGCCCAATGGCCAGTTTGGGCTTGAACATTTCTAGTAATGGGGAATTTACTGAATGTAAGGCATCCCATTTCATCACGAGGTAGCTCAATACAGAAGTTTTTCATGTTGCTAAAATACATCTCTATAACTTCCATCTTGTTGATCCTAGCTTATCTTTTAGAATCAGACAAATAAAACATATTATTCCTCTTTAAAAGATGAGTCTTGGGAATTCCCTGGC
Source organism: Cephalophus harveyi (assembly GCA_006410635.1). Classification (NCBI taxonomy): domain Eukaryota; kingdom Metazoa; phylum Chordata; class Mammalia; order Artiodactyla; family Bovidae; genus Cephalophus; species Cephalophus harveyi. Next base: position 277,982 of record SJYT01053358.1, read on the forward strand.
AGTCCAGTGGTTAGGACAGTTCTTTCACTGCCAAGGGTCAGATTCAATTCCTGCTCAGGGAACTAAGATCCCACAAGCTGTATGGCACAGCCAAAAGAAAAAAAAAAGATTCTTAAAAGTGTGAGATGACAGTGTTTCTACCATGTTTTCCCCAAACTGAATTGTGCTTTATTCTTCCCTGGCATTGTTTCAGATTCCTGTCTCTTAAATCTCATCCTCCTGTGTGGAGGGTAGTGGAGTTGTAGCAGGACTTGAAGGACGAGTAGGGCTTGCAAAACCAGGGGAAGCATCCTAAGCGTTTGACAGTGGTGCGGAGATATGTCAGATCCAGAACGGTTTGACTCAAGTAGGAAATGTTACATCACTGAAAGATTTGGGGCAAAGCAATATTTTACAGTGTGTAGTCGTCCTCCTGTAGTGTATAATGTGGTTGGAAATGAGGAAAGAGAGAGGCAGGGAGCCAGATAGGCTTCACATACCAGTAAAGATGGCCTAGGATGATGATAATAGTAATGCCTTCTGTTTATGTAACACTTTACGGAACTTTTCACAGACTGCCTTTCCTGTGAGGTAGGCAGAGCAGCTGTGACCCTGGTTTATAGATGAGGCACCAAAGAGGGTAAACGATTTGTCTTAATTCTCAAAGCTATTACACGGCAGAGCAAAGTGATGACAGTGGTAACGGAGGAGAAAGGAAGAATGCAAGAGACAGTGCTGAGAAAGAGCTGATAAGCTGGGCCTGGCTGAGCGTGAGTGCAGAGGAAACGAAGTTGTTGGGAGGAGTCAGAAGGGTTGGGAAAATCATAGGACATGACTCACAGTTGCCATAACTTGTACTCTGACAGATCTGACATTGTTAGTAGCTCTTTGGAGTTACAGGTCAGAAGGTATTGTAGAGGATTCCTAGGTTTAGCCTGTTTACAGGTACCAGGTGGTGTGTGGGGGCTTGGGTTATCTGTCCCACACCAAGGAAAATGAGAACTGGGTATTCAGTGTCCCCTGAGAAGGTAAGTGCTGAGCAGTTGACTGATTCAAGCCTATCTTAGGGTCCTTGCCATCCTGAAGTCTTTGGATGTGATTCAATATAATTTTTCTTTAGAAGTTCCGCTTGTACTGGTTGTACTTGGCTGACAAATCGGTTACCCAGTCTGACTTCCCTAAGCTCTGACATATCCACTGAGGGTTTCAAGGAAACAGAGACTGGATCCCTGTCACTCCTAAAACCTTACGAAAGCTATTTTCCCAGGTCTACACTTCCTCTAGAGCCTAAGGGTCTTTCTCTGTCCTTTTACCTTAGAAGCATATGAAATTGAGGTTTAATGCCACTACTGAACTCCATAGGAACTGGAGCTGTCCCTGCAGTTTTAGTTTTTAGGCTCCTAACTGGAGAAGAAAGAGCTACCTTTGCTGGGGTGTATGTTGTATTTCCCCAATGGTGTCTCTGGGAAACCTATCAGAACCAACTTATATCCCTAGAGCCTGATGTTGGTACAGGCTTCTATTCAACATTGAGTATCTTCTCTGTTCAGTGCTTAGGATAACTGAGATGAATAAAAACTCTGCCCTGGAGGAATTCATGATGGGATAAGGAAGACAGTATTGTAAGGAAGCTTCCCTGGTGGCTCAGAGGTTAAAGCATCTGCCTGCAATGCAGGAGACCTGGGTTTGATCCCTAGGTTGGGAAGATCCCCTGGAGAAGGGAATGGCAACCCACTCCAGTATTCTTGCCTGGAGAATCCCATGGACGGAGAAGCATGGTGGGCTACAGTCCACGGGGTCGCTAAGAGTTGGACACGACTGAGCGACTTCACTTCATTTTGCTATTGTACGGAAAATGTGTTCTTGTAATAGAGATATTTCCAAAGATCTGTGTGAGTGCAGAGGAGGGAATGACAGCTCCACATGGAGACGTCAAGAGAATCTTCAGGAAAGAGGTGATGAGTAAGTAGAGCCTTGAAGATGAAGAGAGAGAAAGGACATGGTGATGTTTGCAACATTTGCAGAAGCATAAGGTAGATGGATCCAAGTTTCTGAGAGGATTTGGGAATCAAAGAAGGGGTGATTGATGAGATTAGATTCATAATGAGGCCAGGTTTTTAATAGCCTATAGTTTTGTTCTAAGATGCACTTTTGTGGGAAGGAAGTCTCTGGAGGTTTTCAGGCAGGGAGGTGATGTGGTTATATTTTGGGAAGCTTATTGTGGAAATAGACTGAAAAGGGAGGATCTGGATAAGGAACATCAGGAGAATCTTGTAATAACCTGGGCTTGGCTTCAGGCTGAATTAAGGATTAGTGAGGATGGGAAGAAGGGGAGGAATCAGATGGTAGAGACAGAGATTCCCTGATGTAATGACTAATTAATTGAGAACAAGAGAGGGAATTGTCTAGAATGATTCAGTTTTCTTTGCTGAATGGATGGTGGTACCAGTAAAAAGGAGAATATAGAAGAAGAACATTTTCTGGGGGAAGATTCCACGTGTTTTGGGTCATGTTGAATTTGGAGGGGTCTGTGGTGCTTAGCAGATAGGTGGAAATGTAGGTCTGGAGTTCAGAAGAGAGTTTGTGCCTTGGGGTGGTGGATGATGCTGTTGAAATGGATGATCCCAGTCATGCTTACAGAAGGCTGAAGATGATAGAGGAAATGACAAGGCTTAGTGGGCAAGGTAAGAGAGAATGTTGTTCAGGGAGCTACAGAGGAAAAAGTTGCAGGAAGAGAATCAGCAGCCTCTGTTGCTACAGGGAGGTCGAGTAGGATGAGCTTGGAAAATGTACATGGAGCTTGGGCAGTTAAGAGATTGTGGTTACCAGGACTTTTTTTTTTTTTTTTTTTGTGTGCGCAGCTTTAGTGGAGTCATAAGGACGGGAGGCAAGTGAATTGAAGAGTGGATGGAAAGTGAGGATAAGGAGGGTGTACTTGAGTAGTTTGGCAAGGAAGAAGGAAGGAAGATGGTGGCAGCTTGTGGAGGAGCAGCAGAGACAAGTGTCAGGTTTTCTTGGAAGTCTTGAGCATGGGTTATCTGATGAGAGGTCACATTTGAAGGCACACGGAAAAGATGATCGCAGAGGAGAGTGGAGGGTTGCCTCTGAAGAGAAGACATCGTTTCTTTTGAAGAGGAATGACTGAAAAAAGGGAAAGAATGTAGGAATAAAGAGGCAATGATGGACACATCTAAATTTGCAAATAGGGTCCGTTTCCTTTCTCAGCAAGGTTATCTGTTGGGGGACGGGTTCTGATGTGGGCTCAGATAGGAACAGGGACTTGAGAGTAGCAAGGGAAGGCTTGAAACAACTGTCCAGAGAGGAAAGGGAAAGAGAGCAGACTCACGATCGCTCCAAGAACATTGCATACCCTCTGAACTTGAATCCTGCACTGAGGTCTCTCTTGTCCTCTTCTTCATAATAATTATGGCTGTCATTTATTGAATGTGTCATACCAGGCACTCTTATAAGTGCTTTTCAGCCCTGTTAGGAAAGTATTGTTATTATCTGTGTTTTACAGAAGAAGAAATTGAGGCATGGAACAGTAGTATTTATGCTTGATGAATCTCTTACTTCTGCAGAAATGGCATTCCTTCTTTGAGGCATCAGAGAAAGGCAGAAATTTACTCCCAAGTCCCAGCTTCTGGTCTTGAGGGGCTGGAGTTTAGGGCTGATAAGGAGGGAGCCTTACCAGGCCAGTCTGTGGGTGTGATAGTGGATGGGTGGGCAGGGTGGTGGGGTCAGTGTTGCTGCTGTCTTTTTGCAACTACATATGGAATTCTGAAATCCTTATGTGACTTCCCCGCAGCCTGACCAGAAGGACAAGTGACTGTAATGATTTGTTACGTATTGCAGGCTGACACTGTGTCACTTGAGATGGTGAATAAGAAAAGAGATCTTGTCTCAGTCAGCCAGAAAAAAAATTTTTTTCTGCCAGTTATCGGACTAGGCAGATCTATAACCTTTCATAATAACATACATTATTAACACTCGACTTTGTTCCCCATTGGTGTGATAGAATTTGTCGGTAAGGTGCACACCTCACTTGAGTGAAAGAGGAGAATGATGAGATGGCATGGATGGAAGAGAATGGACTTACCTTTTCCTGCTGCAGCCACTGGAGCATCATTTCTGTGTCCTTCCTCTTGAGGTTGCCATGGATACGCCTTTGCTTGGTGTCTTGAGGGGATTGATTTCCGTTATGATCAGTTGATGACGTGGGTTTAAAAAGAGAAAGGACAGAATGCTCTGCTTCTGGGGAGTGGCTGGTGAGCTGCCCAAAAGGCAGAGCCAAGCATAGCCAAGGTGCCTGTGGCTTTGCTGGCTGCTTTGGGTTTTGCTGAAGTTGTGAAATGGTGCATCTCTCTCTCTACAGCGCAGGCTCAGGGTTCCCTGTCCGCAGGGTCCTAGTGCCAGGGGCCTGTTGATCGAGGGGAGGAAGCAGCAGGTACTTTGAAGAGTCTGTTAAGTAGGACTCCCACTAGCTCTGGGAGGGTTGTGCACTCAAGTGTCTGTTGCCTTCCTGCAAAAGCGCCTTTCCTGAGGATAAGTGAGGTGTATTGTGTAGCTTTCCTTGCTGGAGGTCTGGGCCCTTTGGAAGCAGGTCTGGCGGTCACTAGGTATTCCTAGAGGGGAATATCCTGGGAGGGAGTAGACCTGTTTTCAGTTTGGGAGTGGGCTACAGAAATTTCTGGGGATAAATGAAGAGCTTGGAGAGGTTAAAAAAAAAAAAGTCTGTTTAGGGTCTAGGTCCTGTCTCTGTGAGATTTGCAAGGCAGGAACAAAAGGCTCCGTGTATCTTCTTTCTGGGTATATCAGGAATCCAGCCTTCCAAGCTTTCAGTCCCCAAGCGTCTGTTCCCCTCTCCTTTCCTGACTCTTGAGGGACTTATATCCACATGTATCCCTCCCCCACTAGTGCTTTTAGAGATGTACCACTGCACCCTAGTTTTAAGAAAATCCGTATCTTGCTGATTACCTTTATGTTTCATTTTATCTCTTTGCAACCAAATCAAAATACCCAGTGCCTAATGCAGTTCAGTTCAAGCGTGTGGACCCTGCTGTCAGACTGCCTGAATTTCAGACCTCTATAGGTGGAATCAGAGAAAGCAAACGATTGGGTTAGCCCAGGATCAAGGTTTGGTCAGGTGAGACAAGAAGAGGTCAGGGGCTCAAAGGATACTGGTATACCAGTAAAAAGCAAGGTGGAAATGGCGCAGACTGGGTGCCAAAGAGACTTTTCCTCCTTACCAGTTCCTCCTTAATTCCCAATAGTCTACTTCTTTTCCTGTCATTTCTGAAATGTTTACCAAGTCCACTGGTAACCTGTTTATCAGACTTAGATTTGTGTCCTTCATCTCTTCCCGTTTTCCTACTTTTTTTTTTTTTTTTTAGCAATTTTTAATGTCATTGGGAAGGAAAATGGATTAGAAATCCAGGGAGTATCTGTCTTCTGGTTGAGGTAACACATAACTTATAACTGTTCTGTGTGACTTGGGATGGGTCCCAAAGATGCTGTCGAAGGATCCCCTACCTGTTGTTGTTTAGTCGCTTCAGTTGTGTCTGACTCCCTCCGACCCCGTGAACTGTAGCCACCAGGCTTCTTTGTCCATGGGATATCCCAGGCAGGAATGCTGGGGTGGGTTGCCATTTCCAGCTAGTCAAATGTGCCCCAGTGGCTATGAGACTTAGATGAGTTGTTCGACTTTTGAGACTTGTAAAATGGAAATAATGGAACCCATGTTGTCTTCATCACAGGTTCGTGTTGGAAGGAGATCGTGAAATTCATATGTTAGTGCTCACAGTTAAATTTGCCCCTGAGAAGACCTGGTGACTTATTTCCTCTCTCTTAACATGTTCGGTTTCCCTTCTCTACTCTGTGATCATCATTCTCATTGCTCCTGCCTGAGAAATCCCAGGTTTATTCATTCCTTCACTTATCCATGCACTCATCTTTCCATCCACTTATTTGTGCAACATCTGAGTTCCTACTGTGTGCAGTTGTCATTGATGTACCCTCTCAGTGGTGATGAAGACAGTGTCTACAATTTGTTGAACACATATTCTATGCTAAGCGCTGTGCTAAATGCTTTGCTGCTGCTAAGTCACTTCAGTCGTGTCCGACTCTGTGCGACCCCAGAGATGGCAGCCCACCAGGCTCCCCCGTCCCTGGGATTCTCCAGGCAAGAACACTGGAGTTCGTTACTTTTGTCTTAGTTAATCTTCACAACATCCCTGTGAGGTAAGTATTATTTCCCCCCTTTTTTCAGATAAGGTAATGAGGGCTCTGAAAATATGTTACCGAGAGTGATACCGGTGAGGAAATGGGAGAACCAAAGCTGTACCCAGATCTGTCCATCTCCAGAGCCTGTTCAGGCCTGCTGCTTCTTTCCCCATGTTTGAGCTCTTGTAGTTCCTTCTCAGAGTTGGGTTTTTTTTTAGGTAGTGTCTCTGAATTGGTCCATTTCTTCTTCCCTTTCTTTTTCTCTTATGAGCCTAGTTCAGACCCCCTCCCGCCCTTGCTCCTTATTGCCGTTAGTGTCCTTGCTGTCATCCCTGTCTTTATCAAGTTGCTATGCCTCAGCGCCATCCCTCTGTCCGCCACCTGTTTGACGTTCCTAAAACAGTTTTCACTATGCCAGTCTCCTGCTTGGGAAGAGTCTGGCTTCCTGTTGCTATTGGATCCAATTCATCGATCTCTACCTGCTGTTAAACTCCCTGAATCTATCCATGTTTACCTTCTAATACATCTCAACATCAGTGTTAGTTCTTTCAGTAATATTTGACACCGTGTGCCAAGAGTGACGGAATCATAAAGAGGAAATGTCGTGGAGTCTGCTTTAACAGGCTTACAGTTTGATAGGAGAACTCATCTAGAATTCTTTACTCATCTAGAATTCTCAGCCAAGCTATGCATCTTTAATCTTCCCTGCTCAAGCAGAATTATTCTTCGTCTACTCATACTGTCGTCACAAATTATGTTTGTAGGCCTTTACTTTCCACATGTTCCACCCCCCCGCCCCGCAAAAAACCCCTCATGTAAGGCATAATCAGGTACCCCTGTTCTTTCTAGCTCACCTTTCTCCTCTCTGTAGTTCCTTATAATATGTATAGCCTAGACATTTTAAGACCTGTAGAGCTTTTGCACGTTTTATAGAGCACTTTTATATGCCTTATTTGAGTATTAATGTAGATATGCCAGGTGACAGTCTCACTTTATAGAAGAAACAGCATCCAAGAAGTTAGATGACTGTATATACTTGTGTTGCTGGAGAGCTCTGTGATGTCCTTAGATGTGTGCTCTTTTGAATCTTGGAAGGTAATATGGTCCGGAGGAAGAACATGTTTTTGGAGGCCTAAAACTATGTGTCGGAGAAGGCAATGGCACCCCACTCCAGTACTCTTGCCTGGAAAATCACATGGATGGAGGAGCCTGGTGGGCTGCAGTCCATGGGGTCACTGAGTCGGACATGGCTGAGCGACTTCACTTTCACTTTTCACTTTCATGCACTGGAGAAGGAAATGGCAACCTACTCCATTGTTCTTGCCTGGAGAATCCCAGGGACAGGGGAGCCTGGTAGGCTGCCGTCTATGGATTCGCACAGAGTCAGACACGACTGAAGTGACTTAGCAGCAGCAGCAGCAGCAGAACTATGTGTGGTAACAGAGAGTAAAAGTGCACAGGGTTCTGATGCAGGCTTTGGCTCTAGTTTTGGCTCCCCACCTTGTCTTCTCAGTCACTCAGTTCTCCAAGCCCCAGTTTCTTGTCAGCTTTGTTCCTAGCCTGCCTCTCTGTGGGGTTATTTTGATGTCCGGATTTGATGATAACTTTTGTTATTAGCTAACTTTTTTTCTGAATACGAGGCGCTGTCCTAAACATCATACATGGATTGTCTCGGCTAATCCTCACAACAGCTCTGAGATGTTCTTTGCTCGCAGTTGACAAATGAGCAGATTGAAGTACAAAGATGTTAAGCAGCTGGACCAGGTTTTTGTAGCTATCAAATGGTGAAGCCATGAATTGAATGTAAGCAGTCTAAGTCTAGAACTGGTACTCTTACTAACGAGTGTTTTTTTAAGGTGCTCTGTAGACTGTGAGGTGCTCTGAACAGGCAGAAGGCCAGTTTGCAAGGAGCTGCGTGGCCCTGCGTAATGGTGAATAGGGAAAGGAGGGGGCAGCATGGATATGTTGCAGGAGAGGAGAGAAATGCTTTCCTAGGGCGTCTGACCAGCACTGGAGATGTGGAGAGGTGTTTTGGGGGCCCTATATCTGGCTGTTGGCTGTCATTCTACTATTAGGCTATCTGGTTTTCCTTAGAAAGTGGAACGGAGGAAGACCCTGTTCAGCCAGTGAAGCCCCGCGTGGACAAGCCAGGTAGCCCTCGGCCCAGGGGGTCTACGTCCATACTGACCTGGTGGAGCCGTAGGTCAGACCCGAGGACCGTCTCGTTGGCTACTTGGCATGCAACCTTTGCCAGTCTGGGGGAAGCTGGAGTACTTGACTTGCTTTGCTGTGTGTGTGTATCTGTGTGTGTATGTCTGTGTGTGTGTGTGTGTCTGTGTGTGTGCGTTGTGTGTGTGTCTGTGTGTGTGTGTGTGTCATCGTGTGTGTCTGTGTGTGTGTGCGTGTGTGTGTGGAGCTGCCTCTATTGCTGCTCTTCCTTTGCTATGTATTGGGCATGGGGCCTGGTGTGTGTGTGTGTGTGTGTGTGTCTGTGTCTGTGTGTGTCTGTGTCTGTGTGTATGTGTATGTGTCTGTTTGTGTCTGTGTCTGTCTCTGTCTGTATGTGTCTGTGTGTCTGTGTGTGTGTGTGTGTGTCTGTGTGTGTGTGTCTGTGTCTGTGTGCGTGTGTCATTGTGCGTGTGTGTGTGTGGAGCTGCCTCTATTGCTGCTCTTCCTTTGCTGTGTATTGGGCATGGGGCCTGGCTGCTCTGGCCCAGGGTGAGATTGAAATTTAAACCCTGATCCTGTGGGTTTGAACCGGACTCCCAAGTTTAGAAAGGGGAGGGAGAAGGAAGGGCATCAGAAGGGGGTGAGAGACCCTTCTAGCTGGGAGAGGCCCTGGCAGCTGATTGTTTGGAAGTGTCACTTGAAGCTGGCAGGGCTGCTGCCCTCTGACATCGTGGGGGTGGGCGGGTGGCAGAGAGGGTGAGGGGGTGCAGACCAGGAGAGCCATCAGGGCTGTGCTCCCAGCGTGGGGCAGTGTCCTCTCGAGGTGAGTGTTGAGAGGCTGTGGTGTGGGCCCTCGTCGCTGCCTCGCTGTCTGTCTGGACTGGCCCAGGGCAGCAGGGGGGCACTAGGACCCAGAGGCTAGCTCGGTTCCTGACAAGTCTAGAGCAGCACTAGCGCAGAGTGAGACTCATCAGCTGGCAAGCAGGATTCGGTGTCTCTGGGTTCAGGAATCCTCCAGCAGCAGAGGGGACTTGCTCCTCAGCCCCTTTCTCCATTCCCTCCCCTACCCCAGTAGGCCACCCAGTGAGGTCCATGGACGGGGGAGGGCCACGCCTGCCAGCTTCTGTGTTTGTCCATGAGGGCCTGGAGCCCTAGCCCTCCTGCCTAGGTCTCTGCCTTTTCTCTGTGTCTTTGGTCAGCTGGGGGAGGGGGTGGAGGCCGAGTGAGCAGCATGGCCCAGAGCAAGAGGCACGTGTACAGCCGGGTAAGTGGCCCTGATCTGGGATGGCCATGGGAGGGCTGCTGGAGAAGGCCTGGTGCCTGTGGACAGTGCTGTGGGGGCTGGGAGACAAAGCTGGACTCGGCCGGGGCCACTCGCAGCCCTGATGGGGTTAGACCGCATAGGCGTCCCTTCCCAGAGTTGGGCCCTTTGTGGGTACTGGTGAGGCCTGACCTTTGACTCTAGCTGGACCTCAGGCCAGAGGTTCCTGAGGGGGCCGGACCGTCCTGGGGATTTCAAATGGGGTTGGTGGGTTGGAATGGCCTTTATTGTTTGTCGCTTGCTTTCTTGCTCTTCTGGCTCAGATTGGCTCTGTAGCCACTGTGTGTCCACCTGGTCCTGAGGTTTATTAGGGTTAGGACGGTGGTGACAGTCTCTGACTTTGGGGCCAGCCCTGATGTGCCTGTTAGCTCCTTTTATTGTCAGGTCCATGAGAGCTGCTCAACTGTCCCAGGTATGATTTGGCCTCTCATAGCCCCTGGGAATGGCATCCTCGCCTTCTTGGATGAGTTCTTTGGGGAAGAGAGTTGGGGAGTGACTGGCTCTGGCAGAGCTTCCCTATGAAGCCAAGCAGGAGCATCAGAAGGGAGCCCTGTGAGGTCCTCAGGTCCATGCTCTCACTTCTTCATGCCTCATTCTTGTTGCAAGGCCCCTGGTTCATGGAGCTGCTGTTGCTAAAAATGGCTTAGGTGTGATTTTCTTCTAAGCCATGGGCCTATTTGGGACCTAATTTCATGTCTTGTCATCACGAGTATGTCAGAAGCCGAGAGCTTCCCAAGGACAATGTTTAGTCTATTCCCTTGGCTTGCCTATTCATTTGGGCCACTGGGCAGAGTCGGGGGACAGTTTGCAGGACAGATCTGAGATACCAGATTGGCCTAGCCTTTATATATTTATTTATTTGTAGCAAGATAGCATGAGTGAAGGATCTCCAAAGCTTATAGACAGAGTTGATTGACCAGGGCTGAGGCCTGGAAGAATGGGTTAAATGGTTGAATGGGCTTGGTGAGGCATCTCGGGGTGTCATGGTGGGGTGGGGGAGGTCAGGTTGTAGAGGAGGCACAGTTGTGTGCCACTGAAAGGGAGAGGTCTGAGAGAGCCGTGTGAACCTCAGGGAGGACAGGAGGAAGTAGGGAGGGGAACAGGATTCTGCGGGAACACTCACTGGCTCACCTGTCTTCCCAGCTCCGGCTTCTCTGTCAGGCACTGGGTTGTGGGAACCACTGTAAACTGAGTTAACTTGCTTGAGCTTCATCCCCCTCCTAGGGGACAGTGCTCCTGAGAAAGTAGCCATGTGGAGTGACATTCACAGATCTATCAATGAATTCTGATTTATTAAAGTTAAATATGAACTCTTAAAAATTCTCACAGATTCCAGGGGAGTTTAAAGAAGTTTTAGAACATAAAATTTGGTAGGTGTTGGCGGGGGGCACTCTAATTTGAGAATGGGGTTCAGGCAAGTGACTTCTGGTCCTTTCTCAGGCCAGGATCCTGACTGGGGCCTCTCTTTTATATTGGGATGACGCCCTTAACGTGAGGCTCTTAACTGTGTATGTTTGCGCGTGTCTTTCAGACTCCCAGTGGCAGCAGGATGAGCGCTGAGGCAAGTGCCCGGCCCCTGCGAGTGGGCTCCCGTGTGGAGGTGATTGGAAAAGGCCACCGTGGCACCGTGGCCTATGTTGGAGCCACACTCTTTGCTACTGGCAAATGGGTAGGTGTGATCCTGGATGAAGCAAAAGGCAAGAATGATGGAACCGTCCAAGGCAGGAAGTACTTCACTTGCGATGAAGGACATGGCATCTTTGTGCGCCAATCCCAGGTACTCACTTCCTGCTGCTCTGTGTGTGTGTGTGTGTGTGTGTATACATGCTCTGTTGCATGTGCAGCTGGTGTGTTGGTGTTCTCTTTTCCTGGGCATGAGCCTGAGTCTCTGGTTGGGAGAGTGGGAGGTAACGAGGGAGGGAAGATCGAGAGCTATCCTTAGGGAATCTGCCCTGTACTCTAGGCTTGCTTAGGGCCTGAAGAGGGGCTCATATTACATCCAGCCTTGATCTAGCTATATTGAGTCTATTCTGTGGCCTCAGATCCAGGTATTTGAAGATGGAGCGGATACTACTTCACCAGAGACACCTGATTCCTCTGCCTCAAAGGTCCTCAGAAGAGGTAACAACCACCCACTTAAGCTGCCTCCTCACACGCAGGAGTCCTCAGGACTTCTCCCCAGAGCAAGGGGCCGCGGTGAATCCTGAGATTTTCTGTCACCACCATATTCTGTTGTTACGTCTTGCCTACCCTGCCATGACGTTCTCTGCTCCTGTCCCTCTACACAAACACATGCTTTGTTTCTGTTTGCATTCTACAGAGGGAGCTGACTCAAATCCAAAGAGCAGCAAACTGGTAAGTAGTCAGGGATGGGAGTGGGGAGTAATGGAGCAAAGAGGGAAAAGAGAAAGGAGGGAGGCCCATGCTAGGTCTTACTTGTCTGCTGCTTCCGCCCGAGGCAGTGAACTGAGTTAGCCTTTCCAGGCTCCATCCTCTCTGAGAAGGAAACTTTCTGGGTATGAGTTGCCGCTTTAGGTGTAAAGGTGCTAGCAGGGGAAAGCTGCCAATGCCCAGAAGCTCTGGATCTGTTGGAACTGAGGCTGGGGGTGAAGGGGAGGACAGGTCTACCCCTAGTAGTCTTGTTGCCAACTTCCTACCTTTTGGTACCCGAGGCTGCCGTCATCTGATGGATGTAGGGTAGGGGTCAGGTCAAAACTGGAGGAGGAAGGTGCTCTCCGGTTCACAAGTAAGTGGAAAGGAGCTGGGTCCTCTGCCGCCTTCTCAGGTTGTATGTAGAGGCCCACTGCAGCTCCCCTCCGCTGCTCTGCACAGGGTGTGTGAGGTGGGGCTCCCAGCTCTCCAGCTCCTCTGGCAGGGTGTGGACCTCCTGGAGGCTGATCTTGAGGGAGGCCTCATCTCACTTACCCTGGCCTTGACAGTGACCTGCTCCTCCCATACCGGTGTTTGCCTGTTGGTCTTAATACCTACACCCAAGATGTCTGACCAGCTAGCACAGTGTGTTAACTCTGTTCTCTAACTCTGCCCTTTCCAACTCCTCATGCAGCGGGGACTGAAGCCTAAGAAGGTGGTGTGTTTACTCTTTGTGCCTGGGTGGGTGAGGGCCATGAGCCCCCTCCCCAGCTGTCCTGCATGGCCTTGCGCTGCTACATGCATGTATGTGTGACCTTGGGGCTGAGATGGCCAGAGGAAATGGCAACCTTGGCTTTCAGAGTTCCTTTGAGGGGTGCGAGGATATCAGGCTCAGTGTCCAGGCCCAGATCACGTTAGGGACGATCCCCACTCCTCCTCACACCCTGCCCATCGCCTCGGGACTTCTAGTCAGAGACTCCAAGCATTTGACTGTAAATAGAGCAGCATGGAAGAGAGCATTGACTGGGTTACAGTGGATTCTCACTTAGCCTGAACTTAGGGTCAGTGGGAGGAGGGACTGGGGGTGTGGAGGTGAGGAGGTTAGCTCAGTAGGTGGGAGAGCAGGGAGCCGAGCACAGGGAGAGCAGTGCTGAGCTGAGAGCCTGAGTGGGGCCTGCCTCCGGTGCTGTGGCCGGAATGCACACCTTTGCTCTGCTCCATCCTTCTTTCCCCGCCTCTTCCTTCCTCTGGTGTTGTGCCCGGGGCCTACCTCCCTCACCTCACAGCCTTCCATCAGCCATCGGTGGAGTGGGGCTGCCACCCCTGAGACTCTTGCAGTCTGAAGTTGCTGCCATGCCCACTTCCTCACACCAGCTCATGCCTTTGGGCTGTGCCCTGCATGTGCCTGTCTGGCCTGTATGTGCTGTGCTGTGTGTATGAAGTTCTGTGATTTCTTTGTCACCCGTCTGTGTCAGGACCTTCTGACTCTGCATGGAGAGCTGTTAGACTGGGGCAGTGGAAGGGGAGAGTGAAACTTCTCTATTTTGATTTCTGGTTGGTGGTGGGTCCTCACTTTAGAGTCTTGCCTTGGAAGAGACGACATGATGGTACTTTTGGGGGCCCTGGCTTGGGAGGGGATGGGGGTATACGAAGGAAGATAATTCTCTAAAGGATGCTGGACCCATTCCAGGAACTTGGCTTCTTCCCTTGATTATTGGCTCCTGGTTGGGCTCCCATCTTGCATCAGACCCCAAATAGAGAAGAGCATGGACCTGCAGCCTACTGTCTGTGGAGGGGTTCTGGCTGCAGTCTGATCTGACCACGGGTGGGATGTGAGCTGTGCCCAGATGCGGCTGACTAGGGAAATGTGGCAAAGCCTAGCCTAGGCTGCCTGCGCTGGGGTACAGCACCTCCTGGGCTCATGGTGCACAGTGTCAGTCAGGTTGTCAAGTCCTTCCCTGGTTCTTTCTCTCCAGTGCTTCTCTCGCAGCGCCATCATTTAACACAGGAAACAGGGAGCTAGCACAGAACAAAAGAAGGGATTTGAGGGGCAGGGTGGAAGAGAGGGCCCAGATGTCTCTGCAAGGTGCCCAGTCCTTTCTGGAAGCTCTATAGAGACAGGCTCTAACCTGCCCACAACCCAGGGAGAGTTGGGAAGGGAGCCAGCTGCTGTCATTGGAGCTGCTACTGCCCAGATGGAATGTTCTCCGGGTTTCTTAGTGTGCCTCGCAGAGCTGATGCAGGAGTGCTGGGTGTGTGTGGGCCTGATGAGCCACCAGCAGGGTATCATCTGTGTGTATGAGACAGAAGTAGAGTTGACGGGGTTGTAGACTGAGGGGAGTATGAGTATGAGAGAGGCCTGATGAAGCAGTGAGGTCCCATGTCCCTGTCCAGTGATACCCTGGTTCCAGAGAGGTCATCACAGAAATGGGACGGCCCCCAGCCCAGTTTCTTTGAGCAAATCCATAGGGATGCGGGAGAGGGAGGAGCCAGCCAGAACCTGTTCTTTGGAGGAGGAAGCAGGGTGGGTTTAGCAGAGGACTTTGTCCAGTCAGGAGGAGGAGGAGGAGGAGCCATCAGAGCCTGGTGGTTGCTAGGTGACTGAGGAGCAGTGGCTCCACCCCTCGTGGAGCAGAGGAGGGTGGGTGCATGACGTCAGGTGGAGCTGGTGCGGCGGCCACTGAGGCTGCCGTCAGCCTAAGCTGGCGAACTAGGCCGGGGGCCTCCCGAGTGCCTCTCCGGTGCCTGCCGGAGCCTGGCCGTCACCACCGTGCGCCGGTGGGGGCTTCTGCATCTGAGCTGCAGCCGTGCACCAGCTGGGGAGCTGCCGGGCCGGGGAGCTGAGGCTGCATTGTTGGGATTTGATACACTAATCTCCTGTCTCCGCCGCCTTTCCCTCTGTTCGGTCTCTTTCCCTCCCTCCCTTGGCCTGTCCTTCCTCCTCTTTCCTCTCCTGGCTTTCTTTGGTTTTCTGCAATGATGAGACAGGCACCGACAGCCCGAAAGGTACTCTTGCTTGCTCTGGTCCTGCTGCCAGGTTGCCAGCGTGATGGTGGCAGCGGGCGCTGGGGTGGGGGTGGGGGCTGCTCGACTTGCTCTGTCTGGTTGGGGGACGAGGATGGGGATGAAGGTGGGGGGCAGGGAGAGTGTGTGTCACTGCCATGCCCCACACCCTGGGCGTTTGCTCCCTAGCCTTCCTGCTCTTGGCTCTGAATCTGTGTTTTGGGCCTTGTACCCAGTGGCCTCACCAGCTTGAGCTTCAGGCAGCTTTTGCTGCAAACTGGCTCTGGATGTGTTTCCTAGGAGAGAATCTGGGGAAGCAGGTCCAGATGTCTTTGTGCCTCTAGCAAGCCTACCTCACTCGACCTTTGCTAGAATGACACTTGGTTGCAATACTAGCATCCCTCCCCAACTGGGATCTGTATCAGGGGCTTTCTCTAGAACAGTTTGTGACACATAGTTATGGAGGCTTAGCCCAGGGTAGTAGAGGTGGGGGATTGTCTCCCTGGGAGACCTAGAAGGGCCCAGGCCAAATCTTGTGTTTGCCAGAGCTCTGAGCCCCTGGGTATCAAGAATACTGTTCGGGAGTTGGAGTTAATCGTCTGTTTATCACTTTGCAATGGTCCGGGGTGGTTGATCTCCGGTCTGGTGTAGGGCAGTAGTTTCCCTCTGCTGCTGCCTACCCCCACCTCCTTTCTTGCAGCCGGGTGGGGTCACTTTGCTGAGCTCTGGGCTTCTGGCTAATGCAATATTCATGGTCGTGACACCTGAGCCCTCTGCCATGGGGATGGGGACTGCTGCAGGAACTGGTCCTGGGGAAGGGGGTGGGGTGGGGCGTATGGCCGCACTGTGCGCCCTTGGGGACCTGATCTCCCCTAGCTGGCTTCATATCACTCCTAGGCTTGTATCATCATTCTTGTCACGTGGTATTTCTCAGGAGTCCTGTGTGGAATCTAGCACTCTAAGGCAGGGGCTGACCTGGGAAAGTCCTTGGGAGTGGTGGATGGGCGGGGCTCTGGGCTGGAGTGGGAGAGGTGGGTGTGGGAGGACTCCTCTCTGGCCTCTGGAGACCCTCTCTACCAACTGCTGGCTTTGGTCTCCTGTGGCTCAGCCTGGGAGACGGGGACCGAATTTCCAGGGTGTCCGAAGGGGTTAGGCCTACAAGGGTAGGACAAAAGTGGGAGAAGGAACCAGTGGGAAATAGGAGTTCCGTCCTGGAGTAGGATCAAGGTGACTCACGGGAAGGAGGGCACAGGGCCGGGTGGGGGAGGAGGGAGGGACTGCTGGCTGGAGCCTCGTGTCTGCTGCTTCTGCTCTCATTGCTGTCCCTTCTGCTGTCTGTCTTTCTGCCGTTACCCTTTCTTTCCTGACTCCTCCTCCTCTGGCTCCTGTTGCCTGTCCAGACTACAACTCGGCGGCCCAAGGTGAGGAAAAAACAGGCCTCTGTACCAGCCACTGCTGAGTGGACACAGATTTCTTAGGCGTGTGCATGTATGTGGCCTTTTGTATGAGCAAGTGTAAGTTGGTCACAGTGTGTCCTGGGTTCCCTTAGGGGGAGTGAGGGTTCTGAGGGTCAGGACAGGTCCCTCCTGGGAAAGTGACTTCCAGCTCTTAGGAGCATGTCTGAGCCAGTAGCTTGAGTTGGAAGAGAAACGAGAGTGGTTGTGGTTATTAGCCAAGGCATTCTTTCTTGAAGAAGGGCATCTTCTTCCAGCTGCTTCTGACCGGCTTTTGGCGGGGTGTGTGTGTGTGTGTTGCTGGGGAAGGGGTGGGGAATTAGAAGAAATGTGAAAAAGAACTTGGAATGTAAATATCAGGGGCTACGGAGGTGGGTGTGTCTGTGAAAGGCCTTGGGTGGGGGCGTCCGTGGATAGCATGTGGTCTCTGGGTGTCAGCCCCCTGGGAGGGCTTTAGGGCTCAGCGCTCCAGGGAGGAGCACTGGGCAGGCCTGTCTGCTCTAGCATCTCAGCTCCACAGGGACCCGGGTACTGTCACCTGATTAGAGCCCCTCTGTCTTGGGGGAGGGAGGTGACAGATGGGTTGGCGGTAAGGACTTTGTTTCAGAGGAGAGTCAAGAATTACAACTTTCACCCTGGCCCTTTTACTTGCAGGATCCCCTGAAAGAGACCAGGGGGAGGAGGATGAGCTTGATGGTTTATCCAAGTGTAGAGCCCAGGACCCCCAGTTTTAGCCCAGCCTTCTCTGAGAACGTGAAAATTAGAGATCAGTCTGTTCTTTCTCTCTGGGAATGACACTGAGGCGCTTGTTCCCTCTGGGGGAGGTGGGTACAGGCCCAGAGCAACAGTAGCCCTGGGAGTATTAAGAAATTGCTACAGTGATTACAAGCGGGTCGCAAAGGGAATGGTCAAGGGAGTGAGGGCTTCTGCCCCAGCAGGGTAGTGCTAGACCTTGGAGGAATGTGGGGTCGATGCCAAGGGAGGCGTCTGGTAATCGTATGTCATCTGTTCTCTCTGTCCTGTGATACTCTTTGCCTTTTTCCTTCTCTGTCACTTCCTTCACCATATGCTCGTATTCTGTCTCACTCTCTTTCACCACCCCTGTCCCCTGCACTTTTTCTGGTCTGCCCCTGCCCTCTCGTAACAGCCCACCCGCCCAGCCAGCACTGGGGTAGCCGGGGCCAGTGGTTCCCTGGGCCCCTCTGGCTCAGCGTCAGCAGGTGAGCTGAGCAGCAGCGAGCCCAGCACCCCAGCTCAGACTCCGCTCGCAGCGCCCGTCATCCCCACGCCGGCCCTCACCTCTCCTGGAACAGCGCTCCCACTTCCTTCCCCCTCTAAGGTAAGCTCTGGGTTTGGAGCAAAGAAGAACCAAGACACAAAGGGGCCTGTGACCCCTGACAGGGTCTTAGAAATTTCCCGGGTTGGGGGAGACCCAGAACCTTGGATTAGAAGGGTGGGGTCCCAGCATATAAGTATCCCATTACTGACTAAGCCACCCTTTCCTCTCTGCCCCTTTTCCACACTTCCCCTATAGGGATTGGGCTCTTCACAGATACTTGTATGCTACTTGCTTTGGCCCTGGACGTGGAATGATATCTGCACACATTCCTGTCCTTCCTCTCCAGCTCAGTCTTGATGGGGAAAAGCAGGGAGGCTATGCACGGACTGAAGGGTCTCTCCTTTGCAGGAAGAGGAGGGGCTGAGGGCCCAGGTGCGGGACCTGGAGGAGAAACTGGAGACCCTGCGGCTGAAACGTGCAGAAGACAAGGCAAAACTAAAAGAGCTGGAGAAGCACAAGATCCAGCTGGAGCAGGTGCAGGAATGGAAAAGCAAAATGCAGGAGCAGCAGGCAGACCTGCAGCGGCGCCTCAAGGAGGCTCGGAAGGTGGGACTTGGGATGAAGAGGGTGTCTGGGGAGGCAAGGGGCCCAAGGAAGTGTACTGGAAGCTGGACCTGGAGCCTGGACTATCCTGTGAAAGGGGTGCATGAGGCATCTCTGTGATTGTGCCCCCACCCTCCACTTCTCCTCAGGAAGCCAAGGAGGCCCTCGAGGCGAAGGAACGCTACATGGAGGAGATGGCGGACACTGCGGACGCCATCGAGATGGCCACTCTGGACAAGGAGATGGCCGAAGAACGGGCCGAGTCCCTGCAGCAGGAGGCTGAGGTGCTGAGGGAGCGCGTGGAAGAGCTCACGACCGACCTGGAAATCCTCAAAGCTGAGATCGAAGAGAAGGGTAAGGGACCAGGAGCTGCGGGGGGCCAAATGATGGGGTTGGACCCCTGACTGAAAGTATGAATGGTCTTCCCCAGGCTCAGATGGTGCCGCATCCAGTTATCAGCTCAAGCAGCTTGAGGAGCAGAATGCCCGCTTAAAGGATGCCCTAGTGAGGTAGGGTCCTCTCATTGACAGGCTCACTCTCCTGTCTCCAAATCTGTGAGTGACTCTTGATACCTGGTCTTTCTCCTTCTCTCTTGCCATTTTCCCACAGAATGCGGGATCTTTCTTCCTCAGAGAAGCAGGAGCACGTGAAACTCCAGAAGCTCATGGAAAAGAAGAACCAAGAGCTGGAAGTTGTGAGGCAACAGCGGGAGCGTCTGCAGGAGGAGCTGAGCCAGGCAGAGCGCACCATTGATGAGCTCAAGGAGCAGGTCTGAGCAGCCCAACCGCTTGCCCAGAGCACTGTGCTGCTCACCCCGATGTCTCCTCTGTCTTGGCACCTTTCAGTCCTTCTCCTTGTTTGCTCTGTCTAACACAGGTAGATGCTGCTCTGGGGGCTGAGGAGATGGTAGAGACGCTGACAGACCGGAACCTGGATCTGGAAGAGAAAGTGCGCAAACTGAAGGAGACGGTGGGGGACTTGGTAAGAGAAGAGCAGACTGCTGACTTACAACCTTGACGGAGGGTATTTGGAAGAGACTTGCCGTGAGAAGGATTGACGTGATCCCTGATCTTTGAGTAGGGTGTGTAGTGAGTGCACCCACCCTGACTCTTGACTTTTCTTTGCCCCAACTACCCTGTGGTCTCCCAGGAAGCAATAAATGAAATGAACGATGAACTGCAGGAGAACGCGCGCGAGACGGAACTGGAGCTGCGGGAGCAGCTAGATATGGCGGGCGCCCAGGTACGGGACGCCCAGAAGCGCGTGGACGCGGCCCAGGAGACAGTCGCAGACTATCAGCAGACCATCAAGAAGTACCGCCAGCTGACTGCCCACCTGCAGGTGCCTGCACACCCACTGCGCTCTGCCCGCGATCGCCCCAGGGCTTCCCCCCGTGACTCAGCTGTGTCTTGTCGCCCATCCTTGCTCCCAGGATGTGAATCGGGCACTGACAAACCAACAGGAAGCGTCTGTGGAGAGGCAGCAGCAGCCACCTCCAGAGACTTTTGACTTCAAGATCAAGTTTGCTGAGACCAAGGCTCATGCTAAGGTCAGGAAAGTGGGTGAGCTGGAGAGGGGTGGGTGTTGGGGACCCCAGCATGGGTGTGGCCATGGGCTGATCTGCTGCGGGTTTCTGGCCTTCAGGTTCCTAGAGTTGGGAGTGCTTTGTGTGGTGGTTTGGAAGACTCCTGGCCTGGGCCTGTCCTCGAAGCAGGAGACACATTCGAACGTGGCGTGGAGGTTAGGAGGTTCTCCGCAGCCTAGCTGAGAACCCACCTCCCTGTCTCCCTCACAGGCAATTGAGATGGAATTGAGGCAGATGGAGGTGGCCCAGGCCAACCGGCACATGTCCCTGTTGACAGCCTTCATGCCCGACAGTTTCCTTCGGCCAGGTGGGGACCATGACTGCGTCCTGGTGCTGCTGCTCATGCCTCGACTCATTTGCAAGGTACCGTCTGTCAGCCACTTTCCCAGCCGGGGTCTGCTGAGCTTGCCGTGAGCCAGGCACTGGGGATGCCAAGCAAAGGTGGCAGTCATTGTCCTGCTCTCAGGGTTTATGATGTAGTACAGGGATGCAGAATCACAGACAGATGTATGTTACAGATGACGTTTTATGAAGGGGAGATGCAGGATGTGAAGTGGAGGTAGTGTCTGGGAGAGGGCACAGCTGGGGAGCTGATAGAGACAGTGGGCTATTACTGAAGGAGTACCATTTGAGGTGAGACCCAGAAGATGACTGGAATTCGTGGGGGGATAACTGTCCGGATCACGCTCTAGTTGGAAAGGCAGTGGGAGCAGCTTTAAGGTGGGAAGGAGCTGGTCCCACTGGTCCTGCTGCCCTGTCAGCCCGCATCCGAAGCTTCATCAGCACCAGAAGTCACATCACCCTTTGCCCACGTGCGACTCCCTGCCCATCTAAGAGCTGTTTCTGCTTTCTCTCCCGTGTCTGCATGCCCTCCACCTGGTTGCTCAGCTCTCTCTAGTCCTGAGTCTGTGTTCTCCATCCTGTACTCTGAGCCCCGTGTCTCTGGTGCCTCTTCCCACAGGCAGAGCTAATCCGGAAGCAGGCCCAGGAAAAGTTTGAGCTAAGTGAGAGCTGTTCAGAGCGGCCAGGACTTCGAGGCGCTGCAGGGGAGCAGCTCAGCTTTGCTGCTGGGCTGGTGTATTCACTGAGTTTGCTGCAGGCCACACTCCATCGTTACGAGCAGTAAGTGATCCCTGGCCCCCACGGCAGGGCCACGGGTCCCAGATTGGCTGGAGCTGAGGTTGCCTTGTAGACTCTGGCCTCACAGGGCCCTCCTCTGGTCTCCAGTGCCCTCTCTCAGTGCAGTGTGGACGTGTATAAGAAGGTGGGCAGCCTCTACCCTGAGATGAGTGCCCACGAACGCTCCTTGGACTTCCTCATTGAGCTGCTGCACAAGGATCAGCTGGATGAGACTGTCAACGTAGAGCCTCTCACCAAGGCCATCAAGTACTACCAGGTCTGGGGCGAGAATTGAGGCTTAGCACAGGAGGAGGGAGGGCTTCTCCTGGGGCTGTTGCCCATGTAGCCAAGGTTGCATGTCCCAGGCTGAAGGCGTGAAGCTCTTAGATGAACTCACCTTAGGATGCAGCTCCTTGAGGGTTTGGATTCTTTCATACCTCTGGAGTCCCATGATGACTGGGGCTCAAACTGAAGTTTGGGAAGAATGCTGTGTTCCTCCAAGGCCTAAAGACTGTTCATTTGCCACCCCTCCTCAGCATCTATACAGCATCCACCTTGCTGAGCAACCCGAGGACAGCACCATGCAGCTGGCTGACCACATTAAGGTGAGGGGTTTGGGCCAATGGTTGAGCCCCTTACAGAGATTGGAAATGAAAGACATCAGATCACACCCTCAAAGGGTGTCACATAAGACTGGAACAGGGTCACTAAGGCCAGATCAGGGAAGCCAGAGAGCTCACTTATGGATGGGGTCAGCCAAGGGTGGAGACTTCTTTAGAGATGTTAATGGGGCAGAAGGGCCCCGTTGGAGGCTGACAGCCGCCTGCTTCTGTCTTCACAGTTTACCCAGAGTGCCCTGGACTGCATGAGTGTGGAGGTGGGACGGCTACGGGCCTTCTTGCAGGTGAGAGCACAGCCAGATCTGTTGGAGTCCCCACCTCCTTGCCCCCAGCCCTAATTCTGACTTGGCTTCCTGTCTGTCTCTTGTTCTGAGTAGGGTGGGCAGGAGGCTTCAGATATTGCCCTCCTGCTCCGGGACCTGGAAACTTCGTGCAGTGATACCCGGCAGTTCTGCAAGAAGATCCGGCGGCGGATGCCAGGGACGGACGCACCTGGGATCCCGGCTGCACTGGCCTTTGGACCACAGGTGTAGGGCTGTGCAGGGGGACGGGAAGGAAACTGAGCAGAACCAGGAGGGGTGCAGTATGTCGAGACCTGGATCCGGTCAGGGGGCAGGAATGGTTCTGAGGTAGCTGGGCGCTGAGATGTTGAGCCCAGAGTGAGCTCCTGACTCCGGCCCGTTGCACAGGTGTCCGACACACTCCTCGACTGCAGAAAGCACTTGACGTGGGTGGTGGCAGTGCTGCAGGAGGTGGCAGCAGCTGCTGCCCAGCTCATTGCCCCATTGGCAGAGAACGAGGGACTGCCGGTGGCTGCCCTGGAGGAGCTGGCTTTCAAAGCAAGCGAGCAGGTGGGCTGGCTTGGCTGGGCAGAAGGTGGTGATGGGAGAGTCAGGTGGCCAGTGTGGGGTTTTCACTACTGCCGTTGACACCTGCAGATCTACGGGACCCCCTCCAGCAACCCCTATGAGTGTCTGCGCCAGTCATGCAGCCTCCTCATCAGCACCATGAACAAGTTGGCCACAGCCATGCAGGAGGGAGAGTACGATGCCGAGCGGCCCCCCAGCAAGGTGGGGAGCTCCTTGGAGGGAACTGCAGGAGCCAGGGGGAGCAGGGCTTAGGGAGCTGCTGCTCCATGTGGGAGCGCTGGGAGGCAGGAATTTGGGGAGCACCTTCCTCTTGCTTAAAAGGCAAGGAGGAAGATTTTCTGTTTGACTGGATTCCTCTGAAAGGAGAGCCTTGATAACCCTGCCCTCTGCCCCTCACTCTGCCCATTAGCCTCCCCCAGTTGAGCTGCGGGCTGCAGCTCTTCGTGCAGAGATCATGGATGCTGAAGGCCTGGGTTTGAAGCTTGAGGATCGAGAGACAGTTATTAAAGAGCTGAAAAAGTCACTGAAGATCAAGGTGAGAATAGGGGAGGCTCAGGATCTGAAAGGCCAGGAAATAGCGGGGGGCACAGGGAGGCAGTGAGTGTTGATTGTAACTGAGAGGGGTTGAGGACTGAGGGGAAGACGTGGCACCTGTGATCAGTGGGAGTTCTCGTGGCAGCTTACTATCTCATGGTCTGTCCCAGGTCTCAGGCTGGGGGCGGTCATGGGAAGTGTAAGGCAACTGGACACACTCCATCCTCATCCAGGGGGAAGAGCTCAGTGAGGCCAACGTGCGGCTGAGCCTCCTGGAGAAGAAGCTGGACAGTGCTGCCAAGGATGCAGATGAGCGCATTGAGAAAGTCCAGACTCGGCTGGAGGAGACCCAGACGCTGCTGCGGAAGAAGGAGAAGTCAGGCACCTCCCCGGCCCCTGTTCACTCCACCCTCCCTCCTGCGAGCAGCTCCCTGCCTCCTAACCCAGGCCCTCTCGGAGTGAGCCTCCCCAGGGGGACAGAGGCCATCTCCTTCCCAGCTGACAGCACCATTGTCTCATCCCGATCTGAGCCTCTTCTGCCCCTGGCTCCTGGCCAGCAGGGCTGCCCTCAGGACGAGTCAGGACAGAGAAATGGGGGCGGGGCCATTGGGGAGGGGACACTGCCCAAGCCCAGGTTCTCTTTCACAGAGAGTTTGAGGAGACCATGGATGCGCTTCAGGCTGACATCGACCAGCTGGAGGCAGAGAAGGCAGAGTTAAAGCAGCGATTGAACAGCCAGTCCAAACGCACGATTGAGGGGCTCCGGGGGCCCCCTCCCTCGGGTATTGCCACCCTGGTCTCTGGCATTGCTGGGGGTGAGTGCCGTGGAGCAGGCAGCACCAGCCCAGGGGAGATTGAATGTCCCCACTCCTGTCCTTGGTCTCCGTTTGACTTTTCTCCCCAACCCCGCTCCGCCCACAGCTGGATGTTGAACCAGGAACACGCTTGCCCAGTTACACTCTGTGGCAACTTTCACCAAGTTTTTACTTCTGAAGATGTGTGCAGAGTTCCTTTGGCCAAGGTGGGGCCATGGGGCCTCACCAAGGTGTCAGTGAAACTCAGAATTCCAGTAACTCTCCTTCCAGGGTCTGCCGTCTGGCCTTTCTGTCCCCACCCTGTATTCCGGGAGGTCATCAGCCTGCAGCAGACCGGGGCACCTGGTATCCAGTGCTGCCTGGTGCTGCTCTTGACTCTTCCTCTGCGGGGGCGCTGCATTTTCTCGAGTTCACGTCGCTTCACCCTGTAGTATGGTCCTCTCTTCCAGTGCTGAACTCTCCCCCTTCCACTTGGGGCTTATGTTCTGCCCTTTGCCTGCTCTCTTAGTGTGGTCAGGGCTCCTTCCCTGGAGATTTTCTGGCTTCCAGGCCTAGCCTCCCGGTTTCCTGACGAGGAGGTGGCCACTGCTGTCTCGGTTCTCATCTACTATGTAGTATGGTTTTTGTTCGCTCTTTAGTTTCTTACTTCCCCTTCTCACCTCCAGAAGACAAACTCCTTGAAATGGAGTTAAACCTGCAGGGTCTCTAGAACTCCCCTGCTGTGCTTGTCTTGTCAGTTGGCCTCGCCTAGGGTCTTGTTCTCGTCAAAGCCCCCATCACTGGTGCTGCCTGACTCTGAAAGGTCACCAAGTATCTTCTTGTCTTTAGACTCCTGTGAGTCAGATGGTTCCGTGTTCCTTGGAATGGGACAGAATTACCATATTGTGTTGCTTTAGCTTAGGCTTTTTTTTTTTTTCAGTTGCACTAGGTCTTTGTGCGATAGACAGGCTACTCTAGTTGAGGTGTGTAGGTTCAGTAGCCTTGCAGCGTGCGGGATCTGTGTTCTTTGACAAGGACTTAAACACGCATTTCCTGCATTGGAAGGCGGATTCTCAATCACTGGACCACCAAGGGAATCCTAGCATAGGCTCTTTAAACAAATACTGGTTCTTTTTTTTTTTAATAATTTTACTTATTTATTTATTTTCAGCTGTGCTGGGTCTTTGTTGCTGCACAGACTCTCTAGTGAGCGGGAGCTGCTTTTTGTTGCAGTGCACAGGCTTCTCATTGCAGCGGCTTCTCTTGTTGTGCAGCATGGGCTCTCGGGCACGCGGGCTTCACTGGTTGCAACACGTGGGCTCAGTAGTTGCATTTCGCAGGCTCCAGAGCACAGATCAGTTGTTGTGGCTCATGGGCTTAGCTGCTCTGCAGCACGTGGGATCTTCCTGGAACAGGGATCGAACCCATGTCTCCTGCATTGGCAGGTGGATTCTTTGTCACTGAGCCACCAGGGAAGCCCCAAATAGCGGTTTTTAATTTCTGAAACTTTGCACCAAGGAAGGGTGACTTTTGTCTCAGAGCAGTAGGGAACCTGAAGAAACGGGTAGGTGTCTTCATGCTCAGTTAAGTTTTGCCGGTGGGGAGCACTAAGGGTGCAGACGTATCAGGGTCTCAGGAGCGGTCCCTCTGCCCTTCTGGGAGATGGAGCATAGGGCAGAGACAGCCTCGTGCCTCAGGTGTTTCCTCCAATGCTCGCTGCCGCTGCCACTCTTCCTCTCACGTTGCAGCTTGTATCGTGGCCTGACTGCCCTTTTCTATCTTTCTTTCACACATATTTGCTCTTTCCCGGAACGTAAAGGCAGGATTTTGTTAGAGAAGGTACGGTGATGAGGAAAGATGTTTTCCTGCATGACCAGGATTCTTCTGGTGTGTCCCCTCACCACCATACCATCTAATTCCTCTCTCCTCTTTTCCTGCTCCCCCATGGGCTGTCCTGAGTGCAGAAGAGCAACAGCGAGGTAGAGAGCCAGCCTGCTGCGGGGGTTAACAGGCTGGGTGGGAATTGGGGCCGGGGGAGCAGGGCGAGACTGCCCCCTTGGGAGCAATCAAGACTGGAGGTAGCAGGGGATAAGGAAGGGGGATGGGTAGGAATGGAACCCATCTCCAACCCTTCCCACCTGGGGCTCATGATGTTTGTTGTGGTCCCCATAGGAGGTGCCCCTGGGCAGGCTCCGGGGTCTGTGCCAGGCCCAGGGCTGGTGAAGGACTCACCACTGCTGCTTCAGCAGATCTCTGCCATGAGGCTGCACATCTCCCAGCTCCAGCACGAGAACAGCACCCTCAAGGTGAGGAGGTCACAGAGAGGGTAACTGCCTTACTGATGATAGACGGTAGGGCTGTCCGTCCCTTCTTACCACCACTCTTCCCTCTTTGCTTACAGGGAGCCCAGATGAAGGCATCCTTAGCAGCCCTGCCCCCTCTGCACGTGGCCAAACTCTCTCTCCCGCCCCACGAGGGCCCTGGCAGCGAGCTTGCTGCTGGAGCACTGTATCGTAAGACCAACCAGCTGCTGGAGACATTGAATCAGTTGAGCGCACGCACGCACGTAGTGGACATCACTCGCTCCAACCCTGGTAGGGACCTACCCACTCCTGAGACAAAAACCACAGCCCCTCCCCTTGCCTCGGGGATGTAGTCCTTGCCTAGGCACTTGCCACGCCGGAGGGGCTCTTCCTAGCCCTGTTCTTTGGTCTCAGTGTTCAGTTTGCTTGAGGCAGGCAGCTGGACTGGATGACAGGTCACTAGTCAAGCTGCCTGCCCGTGCCCTGGCAGGCCTCACTAGCCTTCTCTCCCCACAGCTGCCAAGAGCCCGTCGGCCCAGCTCCTGGAGCAGGTGGCTCAGCTCAAGTCCCTAAGCGACACCATTGAGAAGCTCAAGGTTAGTTTAGACCTGCCTTTCCTCACCGAGGAGTGCACACTTCAGAGCATTCTGTGCTGGAGGCCCTAGCATGGTCATTTCCACCAGGACCCCCGGGCTCCCTAGGGGTCCAGCCCTGTACTAGGTGACATGTTGCAAAGGAGGTGGGAGGGAAGACAGGGTTCCTGCCTTGGGAGTTCACTCGCAAACAGATTCTCTCAATAGAAGAGAGATTCTTACCAACAAAACAGGTTGAGCTAGGATCATCTTCAGTGTAGTGCAGCGCTCTGTCAGAGCTGAAGTCACTGCAGAGTAGAATGGTTGAGAATGGCTTCCCAGAAGTTACAGAATCTGAGATGCACCCTGAAGGTTAAGTATCTATAAAGTAAGGATGTTGGGTAGGGGTGGGATTGGAGTTGAGAGCAAAGGTATGGTGATAAAAGAGAACTGGGTCCCTGTCCTTGGTATTAGTATTCCTATGAAGTCAGGGAGATAGTGGGCTAACCTGTGGAGGGTCCCCTAAATGACTCCTGTTCCCCCATCTGCCAGGATGAGGTTCTTAAGGAGACTGTATCTCAGCGCCCTGGAGCCACGGTCCCCACTGATTTTGCCACCTTCCCTTCATCAGCCTTCCTCAGGGTAAGAGGGAGCATGGGGAGGGGTGGGCAGTAAAGGCTCAGATGAGTCCTTGCCCTCTCCTCCAGAATTTGAAGAGGCTTCTGGAGGTCTCAGATCCAATGACTGAATTTCTTGAGTCATCTGGCCAAGTCTTAACTTGCAAGTAACTTAACAGTGCTTGCAGTGCTTTCCGAAATTCCAGTATTTTAGCAGTTAAACATCATCTGTGATTTCTGGCCCCAGGAGAGACTCAAAACTCCATGTCAGGCTATGTGCCTCAATTCTGATTTGGAAAGTGTGGTCATATAGCCTAGGAGCCTCAAAGCCCCCGTCTCCCAGGGTCTCGGTGCTCAGGGACCTTGTCAGTGGCACACAGCTCAAGTGAGCCCCTGACCCGGCGGCCTCTGTCCCTTCCTAATTCCCAGGCCAAGGAAGAGCAGCAGGATGACACTGTGTACATGGGCAAAGTGACCTTCTCGTGCGCGGCTGGCCTTGGGCAGCGACACCGGCTGGTGCTCACCCAGGAGCAGCTGCACCAGCTCCACGACCGCCTCATCTCCTAAATGCTTCTTCTTCACTGCCCGCTCCTGCCTGCAGCCCTCCTGGAGCTGCTCCTCCTGATGCCTAGCCACTGGGCAGCCCCCCGGGAGGACTGCGTGTGTAAGCTGTTCCTGCCCCACTCGGCTCCACGCCCACCTTCGGCGTCCTGCCCCGGCCCCTTGACCTGGGTTCCCCTGTTTCCCTTCCCTGGCCTCTGCCAGAGTTCACTGTTCAGATGCTCCCTTCTTCCTGAGGAGCTTCAGGGGCTCTAGGGGGTAGGTAGGTTGAGACCCCACAACCAAAGGTTGAATGAGGTCTCTCCGACTGAGGACTTCACTCCTTGATTAAAGCCACTTCTGCTTCAGTGTTGTCTGTGTGATGTTGGGAGTGGGAATTGGGCCACTTGACCCAGAGCAGGAGTGGAGCAGAAGGGATGCTGAGAAGGCTCTGGCTGTGCCAGATTTGAAGATCTCCCTCTTTCGTGACCAGTGGAATGCTCTGTCCCTTAAATTTGTGTGCAGTTAAGTTTCTCTGAGCAGGGGGAAAGGGCTCGACCAAGGGCTTGGCTCCTGAGCTCATTTAGTGGATTTAGGAGGGTGGGGAGTGTGTCGCCTCTGAAGCCCTGCCTCTGTTCTCTGGATCTGTCATTGCTCTTCAGGCCAGCAGTGTTTGGGGCTTGGCTGATGGTATGATGGCCACTCCAGCCAACTTTCTGAGGTGCTGGCAGTCTCCCTGTAAGATCTGAGGCCTCTCAGAGGGAACATTTACTAAGCAATGGAAGACCAAAGTCATAGACTGGTAAGAAAGGATAGACATTACTAAAGCTGCTCCCAAGGCCCACTACAAATTAAGATCACCTGGGGAGTTCCTTTGAAAAAGTTTGCACATTTCTGGGCTTTGGCTCAGGTGGTGCTAGTGGTAAAGGACCCACATGCCAGTGCAGGAGATGTAAGAGACGTGGGTTCGATCCCTGGGTCGGGAAGATGCCCTGGAGGAGGGCATGGCTACCCACTCCAGTATTCTTGCCTGGAGAATCCCCATGGACAGAGGAACCTGGCAGGCTATAGTCTGTAGGGTTTTATAGAGTTGGACTGAAGAGACTTAGCACGCGTGGGCTTTGGCTCAGATTCGGGGCCCGTTAGGCCAGTGAGCAGTGCCTCGGCGTTTCAGAGCTTAGCCCCAGTTTAGTTCAGTTTCTTGATGCTCACTCTTTTCTCCGGCTGCGCTGCACACCCGCACTGCCTGTAGTGGGAGCACAGCCCCCTAGCCGATGGACTGCCAGGGAGCTCCCTCCCACTGTCTATTCCCTCCTTGAAGACACCCTGCCCAGGCTGCCGGACACCTCTGACCCAGATGGATGGAGGCCGCCTCGGTGCTTAGGAACAGCCCCAGCTGTGGCACGTCCTCTGCCTTGTGGGAAGGATTGAACGGGACGGGGACTCCAGGGGGCACGTCCCCAGTGGCGCACCCTCTGGGGAGACCAGTGGAATACCGTGTTTGATACCTGCTCTGTACCTTAGCTTCTTTCAACTGGGGTTCAAGAGAAAATGATTTGTGTGACTTTCCTTAGTACTCTCAGCGATTACACGTAGCTGATACCATTCTAGATGCATCGAGTATAATTCTTTATATTCAAGTGATACCTTAGGGTGTTTGGGCTTAATTCTTCTAGAACTGGTTGAAAAGGGTGGCTGTGTTCTGGTATCACGGATTTTTTACGTCACCTCTCCACATGGCTGCTCTAGTGCTGAGGAAGTTGCAGGCCACACTGTTCTTTCCCTGGGATTGGATTGTGTTCCTGTCCTGTCTACCTAATTGGCTGGCCTGCCTTCCCCTCCGTGGCTAAGATTCCAAGGGCCAAGACTAGGCACCTCCTGGGGGCACGAGAAGAGGGCAGGCCTTTCTTGTTCTGTCCTTTTTCCTTGGAGGTGGTTTCTCACCGTTACTGCTCTCCGAATGCCACACTTACATTCATTCAGTCGCCTGTGTGTACCTATCTCTAAAATGGAAATCCTCTCCATGTCCTGTGTACGACAAGGCACACACCAGGGTGTATGAGGTCTTTTCCACCCTCCTGAGCTAATTTAGTTACTCAGTTCAGTTTTTCCTTCATTACTGTCTATCAAATCTGTTCATTTTTCCCCACCCCCTTTACGGCTAACTTGGTGTGTAATTCTTGCTGTGGGTATTTCAGCAGTCTTTAAAATGGTTATCCCACTTCCATTGCCTCTCTCACTCAGTTCTCATAGATGCCTGAGGGACACCTTTCCAAAATACACCCTGGGCCATGTCATTCTCTGTTTAAATCCTGAAATGTTTCCTCCAAGTGTCTAGAGGTTAAACTTTAGATTCACTGGAATGGCGCATCCGTGCTTTGGACCCTGCCCGCCTCTCCAGCCTCTTTGGTGCCTTAGGGTCTAGCATTAGTGCCCGTGCAGTTGCTCTGCCACCCTGTGATTCTCAGCCCTCTTCCCACTGCCAAGAATGCCAGTTACCTCCTTTCTTTCTTCCTACCTCTCTGCCCCCACCCCACCACATCTTAGCTGACATCCTGGTCATTTATTAAGACGGTTCTGGCTTTGCTACCTTAGAAAACCACCTATCCCGGTAACCTCTTAGGTGCTCCTCTTCTGGAGCAGCAAAAACTCAACCTTTTTTTTTTTTTTCCAGGTGTGCTTGGATTTAGTTGCTTTGTGACATTGTCAAGATTTCTCATCTCTTGGTCTGCTTTCTCCACTGCAAAATAAAAATAATACCTTACAGGGCTGTGGTGAAGGCTGAAAGAGTTAATGCATGCAAGGGAGGCACACAGCAGGCCTCCTTCTCTTTTTTCGTACACGATCCTTTGGCATTCCTTTATGCCAATAAGCTTCTCTTTCATACTAATTGTGAATTAGCCCATCTGTCTCCCCCTTTAGCCAGACTGAGAGTTCTTTTAAAGTGTCTTTCATCTCTGCCTCCCCCAAAACACAGGAGACAGGCACATGTTTCTGAAGGAGCACGTTTCATTTTAGAAATGAGTTTGAGGTGCCTGTGAGTGTCCTAGTAGAGATGTCCCTTGTGGTTGGATCCAGCTCAGCAGAGAAGTCTGGATTGCAGATGCAGTTTGGGGAATGAGGTGGGAGTGTGTCACTGGTGGCTGAAGGCATGACTGGGATGAGGTGTATTGCTTTAATTCAGGTTACTTAGAACACCGAACCTGAGGCAGAGCTGAAGCGCTGGTGCTTTATTGATAGATCCACTACCCAAGAAGTGAGGGTGAGGAAAGCTAGGCAGGGAAG
Organism: Cephalophus harveyi; assembly: GCA_006410635.1. Lineage (NCBI taxonomy): Eukaryota > Metazoa > Chordata > Mammalia > Artiodactyla > Bovidae > Cephalophus > Cephalophus harveyi. The sequence goes on from SJYT01053358.1 coordinate 309,220, forward strand.
GTGAAAGAAGCACAAGGTGTGTTTTAATGAGTTGGCCACTGCTTCACCAATACACAACTGGCCTATTGTCTGTGTGTGGTCTCCGGACAGATGATGCAGAAACACTGTTTGGGGTAATGGGGAGTTGGAGAGCTAGCTCAACCTCCTCTCTGTTCTGTCTCCTGTCCTTCGTTGCTCCAGGTTTGCCCCGTTGGGTGTTTGCTCCCTGTCACTTGCTGGGATTGTGTTAGCTGACCACCAGAAAAGCCAGATCCCACGCCCTGCAGCATGGCATCGCATGCAGGTCCCTAAGTGGCGAGGGGAACAGAAGGCACTGGCCAATAGGACCTGATCAAGGCAGAGGCCCGGGGATCAGGGGAAGCTGCAAATCACCTGAGCAGAGAGGCCAGGGCAGGAGGAGGGTGGAGCCCTGGGCAGTTCTGAGAGTTAATCCACAGCAGAGGCCCGGGGTCACCCGCCAGACAAGAGGCCCTGGAGCAGGTGTCACAGGGCCAAGGCGGGGAGAGAAGGTGCCGATAGTTTCTGGCCGCTGAGGTCAATGGGCTTGATTGAGTTCAGAAAGAAAGTGGCATCTGATTCTGAGATGCCTGGTGAGCTGGCCAGAGCTCCCTCTACTGATGACGGAGAGGGAAAAGAAACTGGTTTGTGGTGGTGAGAAAGGGGAGAGCAGTGTGTGTGCCCTGCTGTGTCACGATACTCAGAGGTTCAAGCTGGGCGGCCAGGGGATCGGCAGACGGCGGATGCAAGCATGGTTGTCTGCAGGTGGTAATGGGAGCTGCTCATGGATCCCAGGAGATTTCTGGGACCTGGGATAGGATGTGATAGGCTTTGTGAGGCACTTGGTGTACCAAGGATGGTGCAGAGCATGGCAACAGCCTCCTCTGATCCATCTAAACCTACAACTGCCCAGAGCTGTGATAGGAGAATATAGTCTCAAGTTTGTCTCCTAGGAGCCCCTCTCTTTTTGGGGACCTTGGGCAGATTTCCAGGGTCAACATTACCTTCCCCAAGGTAGAGACAACTTAATGAAGTTATATAAGGCTTGTGTCCCAGCTCTTTCACTTACAAGCTGTATGAACTCAGGGAAGTTGCTTAACTTTTCAGCCTCAGTTTCTGTATCTAAAATATGAGGCTGATAGCTGAGTCTCAGTGAACTCCGGGAGATGATGATGAACAGGGAGGCCTGGCATGCTGCGATTCATGGAGTCGCAAAGAGTCGGACACGTCTGAGCGACTGAACTGAACTAGCACCTTCCTCAGGTGATGTTTTTTTCTTCAGGCAGCCTTTGGGGAAAGATTAACTGAGATAACATGTTTGACATGTTATAGGTATTCAGTAACAGAACTGGACATGGAACAACAGACTGGTTCCAAATAGGAAAAGGAGTGCGTCAAGGCTGTATATTGTCACCCTGCTTATTTAACTTATATGCAGAGTACATCATGAGAAACGCTGGACTGGAAGAAACACAAGCTGGAATCAAGATTGCTGGGAGAAATATCAATAACCTGAGATATGCAGATGACCCCACCCTTGTGGCAGAAAGTGAAGAGGAGCTAAAAAGCCTCTTGATGAAAGTGAAAGAGGAGAGCGAAAAAGTTGGCTTAAAGCTCAACATTCAGAAAACGAAGATCATGGCATCTGGTCCCATCTCTCCATGGAAAATAGATGGAGAAACAGTGGAAACAGTGTCAGACTTTATTTTTTTGGGCTCCAAAATCACTGCAGATGGTGACTGCAGCCATGAAATTAGAAGACGCTTACTCCTTGGAAGAAAAGTTATGTCCAACCTAGATAGCATTTTCAAAAGCAGAGACATTACTTGGCCGACTAAGGTCCGTCTAGTCAAGGCTATGGTTTTTCCAGAGGATGAGATGGCTGGATGGCATCACGGACTCATTGGACGTGAGTCTGAGTGAACTCCGAGAGATGGTGATGGACAGGGAGGCCTGGCGTGCTGCGATTCATGGGGTCGCAAAGAGTCGGACACGACTGAGCGACTGAACTGAACTGGGGGAGGCTGATATTGAGCAAATGAAAAGGAAATGAAATACAAGCAGCCACATTCCCAAGACAGATACTTGTGACACAAATAATCATATTTTGGATTCCAAAGGCCAGGCAGTCCCCAGGGCCCCAGCTTTTGGCTTGTTTCCGTGAGTGATCGCCATCCTCTTTCTACCATCCAGGCACTGTTGCCTCCTACTCTTAGCCAAGGCTGGGGAAGCGTTAAATGTTTGTGGTACTCCTTCCTCACCTCAGTTTGAATTTACCTTCTTCGTTCCCATCTTCTGTGCTCTCCTGCAGTGAGAAGCAGGAGTGGAGGCAGTACAGAGAGCCGAGTCTCTGCTGGCTAATCCTAGAGAATAGGCCAGGCTCCAGAGGCTGAGAGTGAGCCTGGAGCCTGAGCGCTGCTGCACCCAGGCGCGTCCCTGGGGAAGCTTCGTGGCGCTGAATTCCTTGAACCCCATCCAGCAGGCCTGGAACACCGAGAGGACATGGCATCTGAGGGTGAGCGGCCCCTCCTGCTTCCCTGGGACGTTAACCTCCGTGCTGCCCTCTCCGCCTCTGTGTGTGCGGGGACGCATGTCCTTTCACTCGGGCTTCCTGCATCTCTCCCACACGAGCCAGCTGAAACCGGCAGTGCCGCTCCCAGGAGCAGGTGGACCCTCTTGCTGAGGTGCTCAGAACTGGGGCCTGGGTCGTTTGGCCTCCATTTCTCTGCAGAAGGCCCGGGAGTTTGGGAGTGAGACCTGGACTCATCTCACTCAAGTAACTGGTGTCTGAGTAGATATATGTCTGTCTCTCTGTGTTTTCTTACTTTATATTGTGGGAAATTTTAGCATAAAGATGAAAAGAAGTAGAGTGTAGTGATCCTGTTTCCTCTCTGAGGCTCTTCACTCACCTCTGCCCCCAGATTATTTTGAAGCAAATCCCAGTTTATCATTTCATCCAAAAGTATTTTAGTATCCCTAAGAGATACTTAAGAAAAACTACAATACCAGTATTGCACCTAAAAAAAATTTCATCAACTATCCAGTATTCAGATTTCCCTGATTGTCTTAATGTTTTGTTTTATAGTATGTGTATTTGGATAAATTTCAAGAAAAAGATAATATACTGTATATATATTATATAAATGGGTTTCCCTGATAGCTCAGTAGGTAAAGAATCCGCCTGCAATTCAGGAGACCCTGGTTTGATTCCTGAGTAGGGAGGATCTGCTGGAGAAAGGATAGGCTACCCACTCCAGTATTCTTGGGCTTCCCTTATGGCTCAGCTGGTAAAGAATCCACCTGCAATGTGGAAGACCTGGGTTTGATCCCTGGGTTCAATCCTTTGGTTGGGAAGATCCCCTAGGGAAGGGAAAGGCTACCCAGTCCAATATTCTGGCCTGGAGAATTCCATGGACAGTATAGTCCATGGGGTCACAGAGTTGGACACAATTGAGTGACTTTCATTTTCATATTATATAAATAGTATATGCTATACTATTTATATATAACTATATATATATATAAAATAGTTGTCTCTTGAGTTCCATATTCTAAACTGCTATTATCATGCCAATATAATGTATATATATGAACATATCTTGAACTTTATTTTCAATATGTCAACAATTCAAATATATCGAATGTTATCATCCCAGAATACAAAGAATGTAATATGGAGGAGGACTGAGAACATAGGTTCTCAATACTTAGTCACTAGTGAAGTAGAGATTTTCCTTTTAGTGTTTTCTATGTAAAACATTAATTTAAAGATGTCCTGCCATGGCTTTGCAAGAATAGAGTTGCCAGAGGGGGAGTACAATGAAAAAACAGAAAAAGACCCAGTGGTGTTAGGAAGAGATTGAAGATGGAAGTCAATGAGAGAGCATATGTTTTGAAACTACATATAAGGATTTCTTTCATTCAGAGTGTAAGCATCTGTATTAGCTTGGACTGCTATAACAAAATACCACAAACTGGGCTGCTTATCAACAGCCAGATTGATTTCTCACAGTTCTGGAGGCTGGAAGTCTGAGATCAGGGTGCTAGCATGGTCAGGTTCTGGAGAGAAAGCCCTTTTGGTTACAGGTGGCTGACTTGTATTCTCACATGGCAGAAAGAGAGTAAGCTAGTTCTCTGGCCTTTTTTCTTGGGCTCCAAAATCACTGCAGGTGGTGACCACAGCCATGAAATTAAAAGAGGCTTTCTCCTTGGAAGAAAAGCTATGGCAGACCTAGACAGCATATTAAAAGCACAGACATTACTTTTTCGACAAAGGTCCATATAGTCAAAGCAATGGTTTTTATAGTAGTCATTTACAGATGTGAGAGTTGGATCATAAATAGGCTGAGCACCAAAGAATTGATGTTTTCAAGTTTTGGTACTGAGGAAGACTCTTGAGAGTCCGTTTGACTGCAAGGAGATCAAACCAGTCAATCATAACGGAAACCAACCCTGAATATTCATTGGAAGGACTGACGCTGAAGCTGAAACTCCCAATACTCTGGCCACCTGATGTGAAGAGCCGACTCATCGGAAAAGACCCTGACAAAGGGAAAGACTGAAGCCAAAAGGAGAAGGGGGCAGCAGAGGATGAGATAGAAAGCATCACCGCCTCAGTGGACATGAATCTGAGCCAACTCTGGGAGGTAATGAAGGACAAGGAAGCCTGTTGTGCTGCAGTCCATGGGGTTGCAAACAGTCAGACTGAGCATCTGAACAACAGCAATAACTGGCCTTTTATGTAAGGGTATTAATCCCATTCACGAGGGCTCCACCTTTCTGACCTAATTACCTCTCAAAGCTTTACTTGGTAAAATACCATCACATTGGGAATTAGATTTCAATAAATGAATTTTGGGGGGCACAAACATTCAGTCTATAACAGCATCCAAATGTGCCCTGAGGAAAGAAATTATATCCTCTTGTTTCTGCCTCAAATTACCCAGTAATGTGCAAGTAGATAGTGCCCATCGCCTGAGAAGGAGTACTCTCCTCCCAGCATTGCATGTGGAAGGACTGGGGAGTGAAGAAAGGAAAGTGATGCGAGAGCAACTTGCTTCTGAGTTGCTCTAGGTGAAGATATAAAATCCTTCACTTTGGGAAGCCTGTCAAATAGCTGAAGGGGTGATTTTTCAACTTTTCAAATGATGGTAGAGGTAATACATTTATACGGAAGATTTGAAAGGGTTAAAAAAAATGTTTATGAAAAGGGACCAGGTAGATACCCAGGCAGTAAGAGAGCCCGGGTATTGAACAAGAGTTAAGTGCTTTCAACCTCTGCTCCACAGGTCAGTTTCAAAATTCTAAATCCTCTGACTTTAGATTAAATGTGGGACAAATACCCAGTAAAGCTTTTCTTCAGATGCAGCAACTGGATGGTTGTAAGAAACTTCCATAGAAGATAACTTAGAAGAACCCTTGGAGCTTTCTTCATTCAAGCCATACCAAATTGGCCAAAGATGTTCCACTTTTAGAACAAATGGAATGGTAGAAGTGTCACAGGCACAACCCTTTTATCACAGGAGGAGGCATGCAAACGTGCAAGGGAGTGATGGGGCTGCAGTCAGCACTGCGTGCAGCGAGGAAGAATAGCACAGTGACCGGGAGAGACAACTCTGTCTATCCCCAAGTGAAAGTGAACGTTGCTCAGTTGTGTCCAACTCTTTGGGATCCTATGGACTATACAGTCCATGGAATTCTCCAGGCAAGAATACTGGAGTGGATATCCGTTCCCTTCTCCAGGGGATCTTCCCAACCCAGGGATCGAACCCAGGGATGGAACCCAGACCTCCCACATTGTAGGCGAATTCTTTACTAGCTGAGCCACAGGGAAGCCTCTCTATCATATTCCTGTCAAAATTATTTTTAAACACTGAGGCCCTCTGTCTGTCTATCCATTTTCAGAGAATTGGCTTAGTGGAGAAGGACGTGGCAAGTTTTTTGTCCCCTGAAATTGCTAAATAGGAGGGTCATGAGATGACTCTGAAATAAGTTGAGGAATTTGAAAGGTGGAGAATTTTACACATATTAGAGAGCATTTCTCCCTGCTTTGCTGAGCTCTTGAGTCTGCCGTGCGTATGGAATGTATGGGCTGCTATTTCCATCTCATTAATGACGACTGCATGACAAAAAAAGGGATGGTATAGATCAGCGTGCACACAGTGGGGAAGCTAAGGAAAAGATTGCCCAGCAATTTTCATCCTGGAGGAGGGAGGTATTTCCAACTTCTCAAAGATTTGTGCTCCCAGGGTAATTTGTTCTATGTTTAATTTTTCATATTTTTTTCCTGATATAGGTTAAGAAAGTACAACTTTCCCAAGTACTGATTTATAGCTAACGTTTATAAGCAGCACATAAAATGTTCAGTTTCACAAATAATAACATCCATTCATCCTTTGAAATGTCATATCAATTCTTAAGTGTAATATTTTAGCGAAGTATACAGAAAATCTGTGTATCCTGAACTACAGGAAATTGAGCAAGTGGTTTCTGTAGCTATATTTGATTTTAGTCAATAACACTTTTCCACAATGAACAAGTACTAAAAAATATATTAATATTTGTTATGCCAAATGCTTATTCTGCCGCAACTTGTTGAGCAATGCCATTCTAGCTACTACTGAAAGCATTTATTTTAGAAGCTTTAATCTGATCTGGGAAAATGGGTTCTTCTACAACTTGACAAATAGTCTATATAAGTCTCAAAGCTTTTAAATAAAAAACCTTCCAACACTGAAGTATTCATGTGAAACTTGTTTCTAAAAAAAAAAATCACTTGCTATCTGAAGAAAGTATTAAAACAAGTTATCTTTTGGAGCAGATAAACATTCTTACAAATCATCTTTTACTTAAAAGAACCAAAAATTAACTCACTGTCCTTAATAATCTGTTAGATTACTGTTGTCTAGAAATAAGAATACATGAAATGCATTTTCAGCTATCATAGGGTCCAAGGTGACATTTAGGTTTCACATATTGAACAGTTATAGTATAGCCTACAATGGAATAAAAACATGTAATACTTCAGATAGTCAAAAGGAGCTACATGGTTTCTAAGATACTTTAGCTTTTGTGTGGTCATTAAAACCCAGTAAGTATTTGAGTATGGTAATATAAAGGCAGGCAATTAAAATCTCAAATATCACTCTAAAATCAAAGATGTGAAAATCTTGTTTTTCTTCATCTTTCATTTACATAGTTAGATATCAGAACCTTACTGTAGAAAATATCGTCACTATTTATAGCTGCCCAGAAAGCAATGAAACTTCAGAAATTTAAAATTATAAAAGAAGCATCAGTTCTTCATTCATAGTAAGCAAGACTTCTAACCTCAGCAAACTTCCCTGGATCCTTTCAAATCAAGATATCTTCAATCTGCATTTGACCTTGTCTTCCAATTGACATCTCCTTAAGTCATTTCAGCGATGAGATCTATGACAAGGTCTTCAAGAATATCCACTGGCTCAGTATAAGGATTCTAACCATCCCCAAACCCCTACATCTCTCCAGTAATTCTTTAGAAACAAGTTTCTTTTACTAGGTCTGCCTTCTGTACCTCCTGCAAAACTTTCTTCATTTTCTTCCTCAAAGGTGGGGTTTTCTTTCCCCTATCTTCTCAAGGGTATTTTTATTCTTCAGGTATGTCCTTGATGTCCTGCCAGTGCCATTCAGTGCTGGACTCCGTTGGATGGCTGGCGTGCCAGGTTTGGAACAGAGCTGGATGCAGTGCCAAAGCTTCCCCAAGTCATGGCTCAGTGACGAGCTGGTGTCATGGCAAGAGCAATAGAATCCCCCCTAAAGGGAAACCTGGCTCACTGCTTCTGTGGTTAAGTGTGGGTGGGTGGTGTGGCAACGTGATTGCTGACGGCAGTCTTGGAGGATGGAGGGACAATAGTGACTTTATGCCTAGGAGGGGGTTGGGAGTAAACTTGCAGTCCTGGGCTTAGAAACAAGTCCTCTTTTGGTCATAATCTTCCCATTACTTAATGATCTTGTTCTTCCTGCAGCCCAGATTCAATTGGGATGAGCAGCCATTTCCTAAGGCTCTTTGGATATCTCAGATACCTCCTGCGTTTCCCACCTGAAGTGATTTTTGCAAAGGAATGTTAAAATCAAAGACATCACCCTGGTCTGTGAAGCAAATGAAAGCTATACAAACGGTGACATCCTGGAGTTAGATTTCAAAATAAGACCTGGAATTTGTCGCTTGTCATTGTTTCCTCAACCAGGATACTGTTCTGGTGCCTGAGCAAAGAACTCCCCTGATACTTTATATTCGAATTGATATAGGTAGTCCTTCCTTTTAAGATGAGTTGAATGGGAACAGTCTAAGCAGACTGCCTGAATTCCAGCCTGTAGGCACCATTGGAGGCTTGGGGGAGAAGCTTGGAGATGTTGACACCCAACTTCATGTGCAGGACAAGGCTTGTATTCTGCCGAGGCTATCTTGGCCCTCTTCTTTATGCCTATTGTTTGTTTTAATCTCTAGGTTCTTTCTTGCTCACTTTTTCCTTATAATTTATTTGTTGAAGGAACTATTTCTCAGAGCCTGTCTTTAATGTATCCTCATGGCATTAATAGATTCCCCTACCTTTCATATTTCCTATGAATTATTAATTAGATTTACAGCAGTGATATCCAAGTGTGGTCACCTGACCAACAACATTAGCATCACCTGGGGATTTGTAGGAGATGCTAAATCTTACCCATCCAGAGAGGCTGGCTACCAAGGTCACCATCTTGGTGAGGCCTAGCATCTCACTTTTGTGAAGTCAAAACAACTGGAATGGGAAGGGATGAACGGAGTAGGCAAGGTAGTGGCTGGTCTACAAATAGGTTGTTTTTTTTTTCTACTAATAATGAAAATTTTGATTTTTTTTTTTCCTGCTTAATGTCAGAGCAAGTGGAGTAGAATGGTGGGCTTATGGTTAAACAGTTAGTTTAGCTCATTTAATATACTTCAAAAACTATGATTACTAATGGTTCAATGTTCCCTGCCTTTCTTGTAGAAGTGAGGGGACAAGTGTTCACTCTCCCTCAAAGCATAAGTCATCAAATCTTGACACTTTCTGGAAGACAAGGGAGCTCAGATATGGCAGGCCTTTCTCTGGAGTTTAGGTCACGTTTGTACTTGGCAGCCAGGGGCAGCTGGTTTAGAAAAATCCTTCATCTGCAGCAACATCTTGTTAATTGTCCATGGAGATAAATTCAGGCCTGTTTTGTCAGAAGAAATCCTTCCAATCTTAGTGGAAAGTGTCCGCTCAGAACTGGCTGCCCTGTAAGACAATCAGGACTTAAAACAGTTGAGGAAGGACCGATAGATGGAACTGCATTTTTGTAAACTCAACAGGCCTACTAAGTTGTGAAGTCAAACTTCATTTTCCAAAGCCCCAGTGAACAGTGTCTAAGATAAGTTACTTTAAACCCATCTTGGAAAAAAAAAGCAAAGGATATGTGCCTATTAGTTAACACTTATAGAACTGAACTGCAAAAGAGAATGGATATTATTTTATATAAATTTTATTTTGTTATTTTTATATGTATCTCTTTATTTACTTATTGAACTATAGTCCATTTATAATACCATGTTAGTTTCAAGTGTACAATATAGATTCAATACTTTTGTAGATTATACTTCATTTTTTCATTTAATGTGTATACACTTTTAAAAGTTAATTTTAAAAAGAAAAGGAGCACTTAGATTAACATAATGATAAAACATGACCACAACTTGTTAGAATTTTTCTACATATTAACACTTTGATATTGGAGATCCAGTTTTCAGTAGAAAAAAATCCTAACTTTCTATTTTGGAAAGTAAGTAATTTGGCTCCTTTTTGTAAAAAAATAAATTATATTTTGGGCTGCTCTGGGTCTTCGTTGCTGTGCTTGTCTTTCTAGTTGCAGTGAACAGGGGCTACTCTCTAGCTGTGGTGTGTGGGCTTCTCATTGTGGTGGCATCACTTGTTGGGGAACACAGGCTCTAGAGTGTGGCCTCAGTAGTTGTGGCTAACAGCTACAACTTGATTGTGGCTCCTTGGGACATGTGGAATCTTCCTGGAGCAGGGATCCCTGTGTCCCTTGCACTGGCAGGCAGATTCTTAACCACAGGATCACCAGGGAAGTCCCTGGGCTCCTGTTTAAATGAAGATATGTCTGAAAATGAAACCTGTGCTTTGACCTAAGATCACTGGGGAGACAGAGTGAAGAAGGATGCAGGGGCTGGAATGTATACATTCTATTCCTGATGGGCATTTGGGTTGCTTCCATTTTGACCACCTACAAATGATGCTATGTAAATATCCTTGTTCATGTGCCCTGGTGCACACATACACAAGTGAAACTGCTTGGTCATTTAGTGTATGTATTTTCATCTTTATTAAACCTTACCGCATTGTTTTTGCAGAGTGGCTGTATCAGTTTCCACTCCCACCAGCAGTGTGAGTCACTTGGTTGGATTCAAGTCATCCCCTTTGGGAGTGGGGGGACATAAGTCTTGAAAAAAAGGAGGAAGCCAGGCAAGGGAAGGTCTTGGGTAGGAATCCAAGAAGTTGAGACTTTATGGACTTTCCTGTGAAGCCACTGTTGATTTTGGAACACGGAATAAAATACAAAAATGAGGCTTTAGGAAGGTGAGTCTTTAAAGTTCTCAGTTGGTTTGTGTTGTAGGAGAGTAGTGATGGTGGTGGGGTTCACTTAAGCCAACAGTAGGATGCAAGCTCACAGAGAGAGGAGAAAATTTGTGGGGTGAACTGAGACCCAGAGCATCCTAGATCTACCAACTCTTGTTTTCAAATAATTTGATTAGGGGCCACCCTGGGGGCTCAGTGGTGAAGAATCTGCCTGCCAATACAGGCCACATGGGTTTGATCCCTGGTCCAGGACGATCCCACGTGCCACAGAGCAACTAAACCTATGTGTCATAACTACTGAAGCCTGTGCACCCTAGATTCTGTGCTCTGCAGCAAGAGAAGCCAGTGCAATAAGAAGGCTACGTACCACAGCTAGAGAGTAGCCCCTGCTCGCTGAAACTAGAGAAAAGCCCACGCAGCCGTGAAGACCCAGCACAACCAAAAATAAGTAGATAAATAAAATTTTTAAAAAATCTAGTTAGACTATAGCACGCTGCTAAAGCCCCTCTAGAAAACACCGTGGCGTTATTTAGTAAAGATGATGATTCCCATAGCCAATGACTGAGAAATCCCCCCAATTTACCAAAACAAACAGGGAAACAAAATCACCCCAAAAGAAGGGATTTCAAGAAGGAGAGAAATGCCTACAATGTCAAATGTACAGAGAGATCCATATAAGAACAGACCTGAAAAGCATTCAGACTTTGGCAATTAGTAATCTGATGATGAGCTTTGCTAGAGAAATGTTTGTGACACCATGGGGGCAGAAGTCAGAACGTAGTGGCTTGGGGAGGGAGTAAGTAGTAGCAAAAGGAAACCAAGTTTAGCACATACTATCAGGATGGGTGGCTGAGCACAGACTCAGAACACAGAAACATTTAGTATGTGATAAAGACAGTTAAATAAGCAGGGTGACAATATACAGCCTTGACGTACTCCTTTTTCCTATTTGGAACCAGTCTGTTGTTCCATGTCCAGTTCTAACTGCTGCTTCCTGACCTGCATACAGATTTCTCAAGAGGCAGGTCAGGTGGTCTGGTATTCCCATCTCTTTCAGAATTTTCCACAGTTGATTGTGATCCACACAGTCAAAGGCTTTGGCATAGTCAATAAAGCAGAAATAGATGTTTTTCTGGAACTCTCTTGATTTTTCCATGATCCAGCGGATGTTGGCAATTTGATCTCTGGTTCCTCTGCCTTTTCTAAATCCAGCTTGAACATCAGGAAGTTCACAGTTCACGTATTGCTGAAGCCTGGCTTGGAGCATTTTGAGCATTACTTTACTAGTATGTGAGATGAGTGCAATTGTGCAGTAGTTGGAACATTCTTTGGCATTGCCTTTCTTTGGGATTGGAATGAAAACCGACCTTTTCCAGTCCTGTGGCCACTGCTGAGTTTTCCAAATTTGCTGGCATATTGAGTGCAGCACTTTCACAGCAACATCTTTCAGGATTTGAAACAGCTCAACTGGAATTCCATCACCTCCACTAGCTTTGTTCGTAGCGATGCTTTGCAAGGCCCACTTGACTTCACATTCCAGGATGTCTGGCTCTAGATTAGTGATCACACCATCATGATTATCTGGGTCGTGAAGATCTTTTTTGTACAGTTCTTCTGTGTATTCTTGCCACTTCTTCTTAATATCTTCTGCTTTCGTTAGGTCCAGACCATTTCTGTTCTTTATCGAGACTCCTGAGAGTCCCTTGGACTGCAAAGAGGTCCCACCAGTCCATTCTGAAGGAGATCAGCCCTGGGATTTCTTTGGAAGGAATGATGCTAAAGCTGAAACTCCAGTACTTTGGCCACCTCATGCAAAGGGTTGACTCATTGGAAAAGACTTTGATGCTGGGAGGGATTGGGGGCAGGAGGAAAAGGGGACGACTGAGGATGAGATGGCTGGATGGCATCACTGACTCGATGGACATGAGTCTGAGTGAACTCCTGGAGTTGGTGATGGACAGGGAGGCCTGGTGTGCTATGATTCATGGGGTCGCAAAGAGTCGGACACAACTGAGTGACTGGACTGAACTGAACTGAACTGAAAGACAGTAATTTGAACTGGTGGGTAGAGGGTACAAAGTCTGATAAATGGTGATGTAACACTTGGGAAAAATGATAAAGTGAAAATCTATCTTGTAACATATATCAATTTAAAGTCCAGAGAAAACAAAACCAGAAAAGAACTAAAAGAAAATGTAGGTGTACATAAACTTGGGGATAGTTAAAGCATTTCTGAGACTGACAACAAACCTAGGAACCTTCAAGAAAAATATGGATAAATAGGGCTTTCCTGGTGGTCCCATGGCCAAGAATTCACTTGCCAGTGCAGGAGACACTGGTTCAATCTCTGTTCTGGGAACATCCCACATGCCAGAGGGCAATCAATCCTGTGCGCTGCAACTACTGAGCCCATGTGCTCTAGAGCCTGGAGCTGCAACAAGAGAAGGCACCACAATGAGAGAGAAGCCTGCCCAGCAATGAAGACCTAGCACAGCCAAAAAGAGATAAATAAAAATTTTAAAAAGAATGAATGACAAATGATAAAAAGAGAAAAATATTTACAATATTTTTGTAAAAGGAAAGCCGAGTTTAGAATATAAAGCATTCCTATAAATAAATAAGGAAAAAGAAAAAACCCAATATAAACATGGATATGAGACATTCACAAAAATTCAGTTGCATTAGGGGTCAGCAGAGGCACAGGTGGTACAAGCCATCTGAGTGGGCACTAGACGCGAGGAGGAAAGCACCTTGCTGCCAGGGCACTTCCTTCCCTGTTTATTCCAGCAGGAAGGATCTGCGGCCTGCAGACCGGTTCCCTCTGTGTATCCTGGAGGGAAAGCTACCCATCCCACATCTTCCTGTCCCCTCCCCAGCCCGGGATAAAGCTCACCCTCAAATTCCTGTATGAAATAAAAGACAAAAATGAAAATTAGGAGCTAAAATAACCTGAACTAATGTCCAAATGGTCTAGATAAAACCTGGGTAGGTAGAAACCGAAGGGTTTTGCCTGAATGCTTGACAGTAATGTCTCCACTGGTCCTTCCACCTGTGCTGTGATCCACGCTGAAGCTAATTATTCCATTCCTGTGCAAAGTCCAGTCCCACATTCCTTTGAATTCAGACACATTTGCTAATGTTTATGTCTCTCTCTGGGGTGGCCAAGGTTTACAGGCCCAAACCTTTTTCTCCCCAAACTTGCCCTGTGTCGGGGAAACCACCTCCATGTTCCCAGGGTACGCTGTGTTCTTCCACCTCTCAGTTCTTCATTGCTACGGCTCCTTCCCTCTGTCTCAAATATGCTTAGAAGGCAAGAAATAACCATTTGTGGATGAATTAATTCTTCAAACAATGTGGTTTCTCTTTTACTGAACACCTTCCTCCCTTTGAGCTCCTTTCTGGGCCTCCTACTCTTCTGCTTGTGAATCTGTCTAATCTCTGGCCTGCTGGAAACTCCCTAAGGCCTGAGCCTGTGTGTCTTCTGAGCTGGGCTTTCCTGGTCTGCCTAAGCCTGCCTGTTTCCTTTGGCACCAGACTCTCAGTGCTCAAATCAGGAAAGTCTCAGGCAAATTAGCATGAGTTGGTCACTGTAGTCTTGCTACTCTTTCATTCCATGGACTGTGAAGAGAACTAAGATGTACTGTTACAGGCATGGCTCAGCCATGGCCTCCAAAACACATTTTTTCATCATCTCCTGCCGGCAGGACTAGGTCAAAGAGTGTGGTTTTTCCACTGAGAGAAAACTTCACATGATCTAAGAATAAAGTGAGACTAAACCAGCAGATAAATTTCCTAAATGAAAGGGAAACAAACCCTGAAATACAAGTCTGAAGACACAGAAAATCTACAAGAAGGGCCTGTGAAAGAAGAGGATTCATTCTCCAGGGAAGCTTCCAGCCCCTGCTCGTCCTCCTACGAGTCCACGGGCAAGTATTGCATTCTCTGAGCCTCAGTTTCTGTGTCTACAAAGATTGGGGATGAAAATGCTGTTCTGGCAGGACCACTGAGGGAGTTAAAAAAGGGAAAATGTGTGTAGTACCAAGCCTAGCACTTGGTACCTGATGCCAGAGACTTCCCAGCTGGCTTTCCACCTGCCCCCTCCCCACTACTTACACCCCACCCCCCACCCCACCGAAACCAACTGATGCCTGGCCTCCAACTTTCTTCTTTTCTTTTCACTTCCCATTCATGGTCTCTCTTCTCTCCAAAATTCCAATCCTCCACTTATTTCTCCCTCATCACATGTTTCCTAAATACAAAACCCCCTCCCCACCACTTACCCCCCACCCCCCACCCCACCGAAACCAACTGATGCCTGGCCTCCAACTTTCTTCTTTTCTTTTCACTTCCCATTCATGGTCTCTCTTCTCTCCAAAATTCCAATCCTCCACTTATTTCTCCCTCATCACATGTTTCCTAAATACAAAAAAGGAATTAATAAGATGAGGGCAAAAATCAGCATAAAACCTAGAAAACTCAGAAAGTATGAAACATTGCTCTTGCAGGGTTTGGCTTGTTCTTTGGTTTTCCTTGTCTGTATCCGTCTCCAAAGAGCCATGAACGGGGGTTTGCAGAGCTGCAGTGGCAGTAGGGTGTGGAAGATTTTCCTTCATCTCAATCCTGTGGAGAGAAGAGGCCAAAAGTCTGACATCTTTCCTAAGGATTGCCTATTCTCCTGGAGTAAATGCCTCAGCTGGTCCTGTTGTGCTTGGACAAGCTAAACCAGCAAGTAGCAGGCCTCCCTAGGACATGCTGATTAGATAAGCTGATGAGAACCACGGAAGAAACAGACAGTAGATTAAAAAACATAACATGAAAGTTACTTTTACAGTGTTGATAAATAGACAAAGACTTTTTGGTTCTAAAGTAGGTGGTTGGTGAGGCAATAGAGGAGGGGCTATTTTAATAGCAGAGGTAGAAAAAAGGAGTGGTGGGTGGGTTCTAAGGTGGTAAGACCCACCTTAAAGGGACTGAATTCAAGGACCCAGGAGCAGCGGGCCACTGCACAGGGGGTGAGTAGAATTAATTTTAAATATATGGAGTTGCAACTTGGTTGTAGGTTTTGGTTTGGGGATGTGAGTGAATGAACTGAGTAGTCTAGGCAGAAATCCCCAGCCCACTGAGGGTCAGGTGAGAATTTTATTGCTTTTTGCTAAAGATCTGGGGAAGACAGAGAGCAAAGATAAGGGGCAATCTAACTGTTTAAATTAATCTTTATCTATTACAACACAGTAAAGGGCAAGTAAGAGAATGACCAGAGTATCCAGTGTTGTTTTCTGCCCTCTCATCTCTGCCTTCAGAGAAGGGATCATGTATGTGTGTGTGCATCTGAGCAACGTTGGACTTCTACAGTAAGGGGCTGAGATCCACCCCACCGCATGGAGGTCTGACTGCCTCGCTTTAATCTGTGCTTTTCAGCCATGGGAGTCGCAGTGGCTGGTCAAGTGCCTATTTCATACTTCTTCCTGTTTAATAAGGATTATTTACAGCCTTTTTGGAGGCTCCTAAGAATCCAGGAAACATGGGGCTTGTATAAAAATCCCCACTTGAACTAAGCTTTCAGGCCTAAGGGAGGCGTCCTTTTATGGCAGATCTGCTGCTTTGGCTCTTGAGAAGGAGGGTATGCATGAGGGGCCAAGGGGTGAGTCCACATCTCTCCCCCTTGATGGAACGGGCCAAGTTGTTCTTGTGTATCAGGACCTCTGGAGATCAGATGGCTTTTCAAAATGTCACCCAGCCCTTGATGAAATTCTGCCTTAGAAATCCAGACCCCTTGGCTCTGTGGGCTTCTGTCCCTGAGAAAGTGTGTTTCCCTCTCTCTCTAACCAGGCATCCTGGAATTTGGAACTGAGCTGTGAGCTCAGGAGCTGAGAGGTTTCCTCAGGAGTACCCTAAAGACCCACCAACTATGGTCTTTCTCCCTCTCACCCCTCCAGCTTATTATTTTTTTTTTTTACCCCCAACTGATTTTGGATGGTCCAGTCTAAGAAGAGTCATCTTTCCCCATCAATTGCAGGCACTCAGTAAGTGGCTTGTTGCTTGAATGAATGCCTGCTCACTCTCCCTTCAGTCAAGTTCATTTTCCTTGAGAAGCAGTAATCAAGTACTTAGACTTAATTAAGGAGACACTCATACCTCTCTCTTACCTCCCTGCTCTGTGAAGAGGGGTGGTGGCCATGCCAACAAAGAAGATAACTTCAGCATGAATGATGCCATCACAAAAAACAGGAGAGTGAGTTCTCCAGTGTTACCATTCCCCAAACCAGAATCCACTGGTTTGATTTTTCTCAACTGGCTTTCTTTTTCTCAACCTTCATTGTAGGAAGGATTGCTTCTTGAACTATTTGAGATATAATTTCCTCTCTAAAGAACTGGGCTCTGTGCTTATTTTGATTTATTTTCTCAAAAGTACATGACTGGGATGATTTTTATATAATCTTGAGGACAGGGGCCCTTTAAGATTCTCCTAATCAAAAATGAACCCAGCTTGGTTTGAGGTTTAATCAGGCACTGAAATACTCACTTCTTGTATCACAGGTCATGAACTGGGTCTGACTCACCCTCCCCTTGTGTTTTAGCCATCATCACCTTAATCCAGTACAAGAACAGCCCTCACAGAGAAATAGAAAATGACCACTCACACCTCCTTCATCCCTGCTTCTTTCACCTGAAGTCTGGGCAACCTGCAGCATCATTTTATATCAGACTTCCTAGAACATAGTCTATCTCTCTGGGCTTCCCTGGTGGCTCAGATGGTAAAGTGTCTGCCTGCAATGTGGGAGACCCGGGTTCGATTCCTGGGTTGGGAAGATCCCCTGGAGAAGAAAATGGCAATCCACTCCAGCACTCTTGCCTGGAAAATCCCATGGATGGAGGAGCCTGATAGGCTACAGTCCACGGGGGGGTCGCAAAGAGTCTATCTCTTTAGGAAGAGTGATTTCTGCTCGATCAGGTCTTGTCGCTCATCTGCTCCATGCTGGGTCCTGTGCAAGCATACTACACAAAGTGGCCTGCTGCTGCCTCATATGGGGTAATTTCTCTTGGTTAACAATTCAGTCAGCAGTCATTTCAGGGCCTTCTGTGTATATGCAAGGCACTTTGCTAGGCTGGGGGGGGCAGTATGAGGATGAACAGCACATGGATCCTGCCTTCAGAGAGCTTACAATCTAGGGGGAGAGGCAAGATACATGCATTTCAATTAACAACTGGAAATAATATTGTGAATAAGCATGGCTCCTTGAATAAAATCAGAAAGTAAGTTGACTTCTGCTTTTTGTTGCTTTTCAAAATTTATTCTGTATGTTTAGAGCTTGCTTTGCCACTGGATAAAATTTAGACAAGTTACATGATCGTTCTGGTCCTCTTTGGTCTGAGTTTAGTAACGATAATGTCCATCCCAGTAGTAACCCAAATTCCGTTGCAACTTAAAATTGATGCCTCTTTCCAGTCCCAGCTTGGCATTGTTAGAGAATAGAAGCCTACAGTAGTTGGTGGTCTGGGGGGGAAATCTACTCCTCCTCACTTCTATAGTCCCAGGGATCTGCAACCCCTTCAAGATTGTTGCTGGGGGAGGGAGAAGAGGGAGAAGGGGGAGAATTCTGCCTACACATTTATGATTTCCAGCCTCACGAGGCTCCTCAGTGGAATGTGGTGATTCGTTTACATATCCCTGATCTGACCCCACTGTTGTTCCCCCCAGGGGCCAACCTTTACCAGCCCCCTCAATACCTACCCTCCAACATTCCTCATGGAGAATGTCTATGTGTTGCGGCAGAAATGTCCTCTGCTTCTGCTCTCACTGAGCACCTCTTCCCTTCCTTTTTCTTCGCTTAGACAAAGCTGCCCTCCTCTCCAGGTTCTGGCTCAGTCTGTCACCCATGCTCTGTACTGTGAATCCCTCAGGAGCCAGTCAGCAGAAGAGGATAAACTGGCATGGAGACCGCCAAGAGCTGGAGACCGAGTCTTTTCTCGACAGGGCTACTCTTTGTTGTGACTCATTCAATACAGCTCCTCATAATTAATCCCTACATTTGACATAACTCCAATCAAAGTAAAAAATGACTATTTTATTATTAAAATTATGTAACTGTTTTCTATGATAAAATGTACATGATATAAAATTTACCATTTTAACTATTTTTAAATGTATAATTCAATGGCATTAAGTTCACTTTATTGTACAATCATCACTACCATCCATCTTCAGAACTTTTTCATCAATCCCAGCTGAAATTCTGTACCCATTAAACAGTAACTCTCCATTTCTCCTCCCCTCCAGCCACAGATAATCACTATACTACTTTCTTTTTCTGTGAATTTGGCTATTCTAGGTGTCTCATGTAAGTAGAATCATACAAGTATTTGTCCTTTTGTGACAGGCTTATTTCACTTGGTGGCGCTAGTGGTAGAAAAACCTGCTTGCCAGTGCAGGAGATATAACAGACATGGGTTCCATCCCTGGGCTGGGAAGACTCCCTGGAGGAGGGCATGGAAACCCACTCCAATATTCTTGCCTGGAGAATCCCATGGACAGAGGACCCTGGCGGGCTACAGTCCACGAGGTCACAAAGAATCAGACATGACTGAATAATGCAAGTATTTCTTTGTATAGATAAGCCACATTTTGTTTATACATTCACCTATCAATAAACATTTGGGTTGTCTCCACCCTTTGGCTATTATGAGTAATGGTCATATAAACAATGACATACAAGTACCTGTTTAAGTCCCTGCTTTCAGCTTTTTGGACATGCTGTTGTTGTTTAGTTTCTGGGACATGCCTGCCTCTTTTGCGACCTCACTGACTATAGCCCATCAGGCTCCTCTGTCCATGGAATTTCCAGGCAAGAATGCTAGAGTATTGCTGTTTCCTTAGGGGGTCTTTACCACTGAGCCCCCAGGGAAGCCCTTTTGACATAAACCCCAGTTTATTTGTGACTAGGGAATACATCCCTACAGTGGACAATATAAAAGGTACAAGAAGTTACACAGTAGCCCCTGAGTTCCTGCCTCTCAGTTTCACTTCCAGGAATCACCACTGTTGCCTGTTTCTTGTGACTTCATCCCTGGAGAGACTGTGCACTTACAGGCACATTCCACACATAGACAGTGACAAACCACAGCATTCTTCAACACTTCATTTTTTTCCATTTAACAGTATTTCTAAAAGATCACTCCATAGCACTGTTTAGAGAGTATCTTCATTGTATTTAAAGTCATTGGAATTTTCCAACATAAGACAAACCTTATTTTATCAGTTCCCTGTTGATAGACATTTATTTTGCTTCCAATGTTTTGCTGCCATGAACAATGCTGTAATAACAACAACCAGTATTTACCGAGCACTTACTATGTGCCAGGCTTTCTTTAAAATTCGTTCCATGCATTTTATCATTTAATTCTCACGGTAACCCTCTGACACAAGTGCAGGGAGGTGAGTAAATGCCTCAAAACACACAGGTGTGTTTTGTCCACAAGTGGGAATATATCTGTAAGACAACTTTCTAGACAAAGAACAGCTGCTACCCAAAGGTAGATGTGTTTTCAGGGGTTACAAATACTGCTAAAGTGGTCCCATAGAGCCTGCAGCCAACTGCAGTGTCTCCAACCGTTGTGTGGAAGAGGGCTGGTTTCTTGCCTCTCTTGCTGTTGTGAAATCTTTTGATATTTACCAATCTGAAGATGAAAACGTATTTCATTGTAGCTCTGATTTGCATATGTTTCTCTTTTTAAGTGAGTGAGGTTGAGCATCTTTTCAAATGTTTAAAGGCAACTTGTTTTGCTAGTGGGGTTTTAAAAACTTGATAAAATGACTTCACCATTGATCTAGAAGCCTAGATTCCTTTTTTTTCCTGTTTATTAGAGGTTGAACTTTTATTCTGTTATTGGCTAGCTCATGTTAATTTTTTAAAATTAATTAATTTATTTTAATTGGAGGCTAATTACTTTACAATATTGTAGTGTTTTATGCCATACATTGACATGAATCAGCCATGTGTTCCCCCATCCTGAACCCACCCCCCATCTCCCTCCCCATCCCATCCCTCAGGTTCATCCCAGTGCACCAGCCCTGAGCACCGTGTCTCATGCATCGAACCTGGCCTGGCGATATGTTTCACATACGATAATATACATGTTTCAATGCTATTCTCTCAAATTATCTCACTCTCGCCTTCTCCCACAGAGTCCAAAAGACTGTCTCTTTTGCTGTCTCGCATATAGGGTCATTGTTGCCATCTTTCTAAATTCCATATATATGTGTTCATATAGTGTATTGGTGTTTTTCTTTCTGACTTACTTCACTCTGTATAATAGGCTCCAGTTTCATCCACTTCATTAGAACTGATTCAAATGCATTGTTTTTAATAGCTGAGTAATATTCCATTGTGTATATGTACCACAGCTTTCTTATCCATTCATCTGCCGATGGACATCTAGGTTGCTTCCATGTCCTGGCTATTGTAAACAGTGCTGCGATGAACATTGGGGTGCATGTGTCTCTTTCAATTCTGGTTTCCTTGGTGTGTATGCCCAGCAGTGGGATTGCTGGATCATATGGCAGTTCTATTTCCAATTTTTTAAAGAATCTCCACACTGTTCTCCATAGTGGCTGTACTAGTTTGCTAGTGTACTTGTACTAGTGTAAGAGGGTTCCCTTTTCTCCATACCCTCTCCAGAATTTATTGTTTGTAGACTTTTTGTTAGCAACCATTCTGACTTGTGTGAAATGGTATCTCATTGTGGTTTTGATTTGCATTTCTCTGATAATGAGTGATGTTGACAATCTTGATGACTGTAGCTTTGTAGTATAGTCTGAAGTCAGGTAGGTTGATTCCTCCAGTTCCATTCTCCTTTCTCAAGATTGCTTTGGCTATTCGAGGTATTTTGTATTTCCATACAAATTGTGTAATTATTTGTTCTAGTTCTCTGAAAAATACCGTTGATAGCTTGATAGGGATTGCATTGAATCTATAGATTGCTTTGGTTAGTATACTCATTTTCACTATATTGATTCTTCCAATCCGTGAACATGGTATATTTCTCCATCTATTTGTGTCCTCTTTGATTTCTTTCATCAGTGTTTTATAGTTTTCTCTATATAGGTCTTTTGTTTTTTTAGGTAGATTTATTCCTAAGTATTTTATTCTTTTCGTTGCAATGGTGAATGGAGTTGTTGCCTTAATTTCTCTTTCTGTTTCCTCATTGTTAGTGTATAGGAATGCAAGGGATTTCTGTGTGTTAATTTTGTATCCTGCAACTTTACTATATTTATTGATTAGCTCTAGGAAATGGCAACCCACTCCAGTATTCTTGCCTAGAGAATCCCATGGACAGAGGAGCCTGGTGGGCTGCCGTCTATGGGGTCGCACAGAGTCAGATACGGCTGAAGCGCCTTAGCATGCATGCATGCATTGGAGAAGGAAATGGCAACCCACTCCAGTATCTGTCTCTTAAATGCAAGGGATTTCTGTGTGTTAATTTTGTATCCTGCAACTTTACTATATTTATTGATTAGCTCTAGGAAATGGCAACCCACTCCAGTATTCTTGCCTAGAGAATCCCATGGACAGAGGAGCCTGGTGGGCTGCCGTCTATGGGGTCGCACAGAGTCAGATACGGCTGAAGCGCCTTAGCATGCATGCATGCATTGGAGAAGGAAATGGCAACCCACTCCAGTATTCTTGCCTAGAGAATCCCATGGACAGAGGAGTCTGGTGGGCTGCCGTCTGTGGGGTCGCACAAAGTCAGACATGACTGAAGTGACTTAGCAGCAGCAGTAATTTTCTGGTGGAGTCTTTAGGGTTTTCTATATAGAGAATCATGTCATCTGCAAACAGTGAGAGTTTTACTTCTTTTCCAATCTTGATTCCTTTTCTTTCTTTTTCTTCTCTGATTGCTGTGGCTAAAACTTCCAAAACTATGTTGAATAGTAGTGGTGAGAGTGGGCACCCTTGTCTTGTTCCTGACTTTAAGGGAAATGCTTTCAATTTTTCACCATTGAGGATAATGTTTGCTGTGGGTTTATCATATATGGCTTTTATTATGTTGAGGTATGCTCTTTCTATTCCTGCTTTCTGGAGGGTTTTTTATCATAAATGGATGTTGAATTTTGTCAAAGGCTTTCTCTGCATCTATTGAGATAATCATATCGTTTATCTTTCAATTTGTTAATTTGGTGTATCACATTGATTGATTTGCCGATATTGAAGAATCCCTTGCATCCCACTTGGTCATGATGTATGATCTTTTAAATATGTTGTTGGATTCTGTTTGCTAGAGTTTTGTTAAGGATTTTTGCATCTATATTTATCAGTGATATTGGCCTGTAGTTTTCTTTTTTTGTGGCATCTTTGTCTGGTTTTGGTATTAGGGTGATGGTGGCCTCAGAATGGAAGTTTACCTTCCTCTGCAAATTTCTGGAAGAGTTTGAGTAAGATAGGTGTTAGCTCTTCTCTAAATTTTTGGTAGAATTCAGCTGTGAAGCTGCCTGGTCTTGGGCTTTTATTTGCTGGAAGATTTCTGATTACAGTTTCAATTTCCATGCTTGTGATGGGTCTGTTAAGATTTTCTATTTCTTCCTGGTTCAGTTTTGGAAAGTTATACTTTCCTAAGAATTTGTCCATTTCTTCCAAGTTGTCCATTTTACTGGCATATAGTTGCTGATAGTTGTCTCTTATGATCTTTTGTATTTTTGTGTTGTCTATTGTGATTTCTCCATTTTCATCTCTAATTTTGTTGATTTGATTCTTCTCCCTTTTTTTCTTAATGAGTCTGGCTAATGCTTTGTCTATTTTATTTATCTTCTCAAAGAACCAGCTTTTGGCTTTGTTGATTTGTGCTATAGTCTCCTTTGTTTCTTTTTCATTTATTTCTGCCCTAATTTTTATGATTTCTTTCGTTCTACTAACCCTGGGGTTATTAATTTCTTCCTTTTCTAATTGCTTTAGGTGTAGAGTTAGGTTCATTTTTTTTTTTTCCTCTTGTTTCTTGAGGTAAGCTTGTATTGCTATGAACTTTCCCCTTAGCTCTGCTTTTACTGAGTTCCACAGGTTTTGGGTTGTTGTGTTTCCATTTTCATTAGTTTCTATGCATATTTTGATTTCTTTTTTGATTTCTTCTGTGATTTGTTGGTTATTCAGAAGCATGTTGTTTAGCCTCCATATGTTTGTATTTTTAAAAATTTTTTTTTCCTGTAGTTGACATCTAATCTTACCACATCATGATCAGAAAAGATGGTTGGAATTATTTCAATTTTTTTTTTTTTTAATTTACCAAGGCTAGATTTATGGCCCAGGATGGGATCTGTCCTGGAGAAGATTCCATGTGCACTTGAGAAAAAGTTGAAATTCATTGTTTTGAGGTGAAATGTTCTATAGATATCAATTAGGTCTAACTGGTGCATTGTATCATTTAAAGTTTGTGTTTCCTTGCTGATTTTCTGTTTAGTTGATCTATCCATAGGTGTGAGTGGGGTATTAAAGTCTCCCACTATTATTGTGTTATTGTTAATTTCCCCTTTCATACTTGTTAGCATTTGCCTTACATATTGTGGTGCTCCTATGTTTGGGTGCATATATATTTATAATTGTTCTATTTTCTTCTTGGATTGATCCTTTGATCATTATGTAGTGTCCTTCTTTGTTTCTTTTCACAGCTTTATTTCAAAGTCTATTTTATCTGATATGAATATTGCTACTCCCGCTTTCTTTTGGTCTCCATTTGCTGAAATATCTTTTTCCAGTCCTTCACTTTCAGTCAGTATGTGTCCCTTATTTTGAGGTGGGTCTCTTGTAGACAGCATATATAGGGGTCTTGTTTTTGTATCCATTCAGCCAGTCTTTGTCTTTTGGTTGGGACATTCAACCCATTTACATTTAAGGTAATTATTGATAAGTATGATCCTGTTGCCATTTACTTTGTTGTTTGGGGTTCGAGTTTATAAATCTTTTCTGTGTTTCCTGTCTAGAGAAGATCCTTTAGCATTTGTTGAAGAGCTGGTTTGGTGGTGCTGAATTCTCTCAGCTTTTGCTTGTCTGTAAAGCTTTTGATTTCTCTTTCATATTTGAATGAGATCCTTGCTGGGTACAGTAATCTGGGTTGTAGGTTATTTTCTTTCATCGTTTTAAGTATGTCCTGCCATTGCCTTCCAGCCTGAAGAGTTTTCTGTTGAAAGATCAGCTGTTATCCTTATGGGAATCCCCTTGTGTGTTATTTGTTGTTTTTCCCTTGCTGCTTTTAATATTTGTTCTTTGTGTTTGATCTTCATTAATTTGATTAATATGTGTCTTGGGGTGTTTCACCTTGGGTTTACCCTGTTTGGGACTCTCTGGGTTTCTTGGACTTGGGTGGCTATTTCCGTCCCCATTTTAGGGAAGTTTTCAACTATTATCTCCTCAAGTATTTTCTCATGGCCTTTCTTTTTGTCTTCTTCTTCTGGGACTCCTATAATTCAAATGTTGGGGCATTTGACATTGTCCCAGAGTTCTCTGAGATTGTCCTCATTTCTTTTAATTCTTTTTTTTCGTTTCTCCTCTCTGCTTCATTTATTTCCACCATTCTATTTTCCACCTCACTTATCCTATCTTCTGACTCAGTTATTCTACTCTTGGTTCCCTCCAGAGTGTTTTAATCTCAGTTATTGCATTATTCATTATCAAATGACTTTTTTATTTCTTCTAGGTCCTTGTTAAACATTTCTTTCATCTTCTTAATCCTTGTCTCCAGACTATTTATCTGTAACTCCATTTTGTTTTCAAGATTTTGGATCATTTTTACTATCATTATTCTGAATTAATTTTCAGGGAGACTCCCTGTCTCCTCCTCTTTTGTTTGGTTTGGTGGGCATTTATCATGTTTCTTTACCTGCTGAATATTTCTCTGCCTTTTCATCTTGTTTATATTGCTGTGTTTGGGGTGGCCTTTCTGTATTCTGGCAGTTTGTGGAGTTCTCTTTATTGTGGAGTCTCCTTGCTGTGGGTGGGGTTGTACGGGTGGTTTGTCAGGGTTTCCTGGTTAGGGAAGCTTGTGTCAGTGTTCTGGTGGGTAGAGCTGGATCTCTTCTCTCTGGAGTGCAATGAAGTGCCCAGTAGTGAGTTCTGAGGTGTCTATGGGTTTGGTGTGACTTTTGGCAGCCTGTATATTAATGTTCAGGGCTATGTTCCTGCATTGCTGGAGAATTAGTGTGGTATGCCTTGCTCTGGAACTTGCTGGCTCTTGGGTGGAGCTTGGTTTCAGTGTAGGTATGGAGGCTTTTGGGTGAGCTTTTGTCTATTAATGTTCCCTGGAGTCAGGAGTTTTCTGGTGTTCTCAAATTTTGGATTTAAGCCTCTTGCCTCTGGTTTTCAGTCTTATTCTTACAGTAGCCTCAAGACTTCTCCATCTATACCGCCCCAATGATAAAACATCTAGGTTAATGGAGAAAAAATTCTCCACAGTGACGGACACCCAGAGAGGTTTGCAGAGTTACATGGAGAAGAGAAGAGGGAGGAGGGAGATAGAGGTGACCAGGAGGAGAAGAGGGGGAATCAAAAAGGGAGAGAGCAATCTATCCAGTAATCAATTCCATATGTGCTCTCCACAGCCTGGAACACCCAGAGAGGTTCCCAGAGTTGCATAGAGAAGAGAAGAGGGAGGAAGGAGATAGAGATGACCAGGAGGAGAAGAGGGGGAGTCAAAAGGGGGAGAGGGCAATCAAGCCAGTAATCAGTTCCCTAAGTGTTCTCCACAGCCCAGAATACCCAAAGAGATTCACAGAGTTGGGTAGAGAAGAGAGGGTGGGCGAGAGGAGATGGAGGTGACCTGGGGGAGAAAAAGGAGAGTGAAAAGGGGGAGAGGGCAATCAAGCCAGTCATCACACTCTTAAGTAAAAATGGGTACTGAAGATTGAATTCTTAAAGGTACAAAATTGATAACAAATACCAAAAAGCAAAGATTAAAAATCTAGAGTAGAGGTTCGGTTCAGTTCAGTTCAGTTGCTCAGTCGTGACCAACTCTTTGCGACCTCATGAATTGCAGCACCCAGGCCTCCCTGTCCATCACCATCTCCTGGAGTTCACTCAAACTCACATCCATCGAGTCAGTGATGCCATCCAGCCATCTCATCCTCGGTCGTCCCCTTCTCCTCCTGCCCCCAATCCCTCCCAGCATCAGAGTCTTTTCCAATGAGTCAACTCTTCTCATGAGGTGGCCAAAGTACTGGAGTTTCAGCTTTAGCATCATTCCTTCCAAAGAAATCCCAGGGCTGATCTCCTTCAGAATGGACTGGTTGGATCTCCTTGCAGTCCAAGGGACTCTCAAGAGTCTTCTCCAACACCACACAGTCACCATCTGCAGTGATTTTGGAGCCCCCAAAAATAAAGTCTGACATTGTTTCCACTGTTTCCCCATCATTGTTTCCTTCATTTCCCACGAAGTGATAGGACCAGATGCCATGATCTTCATTTTCTGAATGTTGAGCTTTAAGCCAAAATTTTCACTCTCCTCTTTCACTTTCATCAAGAGGCTTTTTAGTTCCTCTTCACTTTCTGACTCTCAAAAATACAATATTTTTAAAAATCACAAAAATTATAAAAATATATATGAAATTTGCTTTAAAAATAGGGCCTCTTTTGGCAAAGCAATAGGTTATAAAAATGAAAGTTAAAGGAGTAATAAAGGACTTAAATTTTTAAATTAAAAAATGATAATAGTAAAATATATCTAGGAATTTTTCTGGAGCTGTTGAGGGCAGTGTGGGGTCAGTTCAGTTTCAGATAGTACCTTGTTCCAGCTTATACTTCTTCTTGAGGTCTGTAGGCCCCTTCCAATGTAGTTGGTGCTAACTACAGTGTTTTAATCTGTTGCACCTGTCACTTTCAAAGTGGTTCCCTCTGTTTATTTTGGCTTCTTCTGAAAGTCTCTTCAGTGTCTAATTTCTGCCCTGACACAAGGAGGGGGCAAAGGTGGTCACTTATTTAGGCTCACTTTTTCAGTTATGCTGTGGGGAGGGAGGAACACTGCAAACAAATATCATTGGCATGTGTGGGGAGTGCTTGCAGTGTTTGAGCCACACTGGGTTTGCCCCCACTCACAGTGTGCATACTTTCCTGGTCTACACTGCTCAGGCTGCAGGTTGCTCTGCAGGGGAGCTCTCTAAAGCAGGCCCTGGGTTGTGTGCACTTCCCAGGTCTAAGCTGCTCAGGTTCAGGTTCTTGGGTACTCCACAAATGCACAGACTCGGTTGGGCATGCGTTTTGTGTCCTTCCCAGGTCCAAGAAGCTCAGGTGACCAGGTGCTTGGTAAGCACACTCTCCACAGATGGTCAGTGCATCTTATCATCTCCCCTGTCCCAGCTGCTCGGTTTCCTGGGTGCACAGCAGGAGCACCATCTCAGGTGTGCCATGTGTCTCCTCTGGGGAACTGATCTCTGGCTGCGACCCTCCTGGCAGATGTCAACCATCCAGGATCCCAGGAAGACTTGATTAGCAACTGGAAGCCTGCTTGCAGTTTGGCAGAGGATACTCTCTGGGGCTGAGATTGCCCCTCGCCTTCTGGCTCTGGCTGTCGCCTGCCTGCCTCTCTGCCTCGGGGGAGGGCGGGAAATGAACCAGTCCGCAGCTGGCTAGCTCTCCTCTGGTATTCGCTCAGTCCTTTGTTCTGTGAGCAGGCCAGCAGTGCCTTAGATTAGAGCTTTTTGCAGGAAAGTTCTTTCTTTTTTTCCCCTCTCTCTCTGGCTGTCCCACAGTTTGGGTTGCTATCTCATGTTAGCCCCCTCAGATTGTCCTCAGGGCATTCAGGCCCGATCCTTACCCTAAGTAATGCAGCCCACACCTCCCTGTTCAGCCCCTGCTTGCTGGTGGCAGGTGCGAGCATCTGGGCTACTTCTCCGCTGGGAGTTGTGGTTAGGCACGTAGTCTGTGGGTTTTATTTATTTATTTTTTCTCCCAGTTACGTTGCCCTCTGAGATTCCAAAGACCTCAAAGACCCACTGGTGAGAGGGTTTCCTGGTGTTTGGAAACTTTTCCTCTTTCATGACTCCCTCCCTGGGGCGGGTCTCCATCCCTAACTCTTTTGTCTCTCTTTTTATCTTTTACATTTTGTCCTACCTCCTTTCGAAGACAATGGGCTGCCTTTCTGGATGCCTGGTGTCCCGTTGTTTTGTGGAATTGCTCAGCATTCAAATGATCTTTGATGAATTTTGGGAGGAGAAAGTGGTCTCCCCATCCTATTCCTCTGCCATCTTAGGACTGCCCCTAGATTCCTTTTAATTTTTATTGTATTTATATATTGTTCTTTGGAAGGAATGATGTTAAACCTGAAACTCCAGTACTTTGGCCACCTCATGCAAAGAGTTGACTCATTAGAAAAGACTCTGATGCTGGGAGGGATTGGGGGCAGGAGGAGAAGGGGATGACAGAGGATGAGATGGCTGGATGGCATCACTGACTCGATGGACATGAGTTTGAGTGAACTCTGGGAGTTGGTGATGGACAGGGAGGCCTAGTAAGCTGTGATTCATGGGGTCGCAAAGAGTCGGACACGAATGAGCGACTGAACTGAATTATTTTTGTAAAGATAAGATTCAAAATTCAATAGGAATGAAAAGGTATAGAGTAGCCAGGCCTGCCTCCACATCTCTTGTTAGCTGCCCAATTTCTATCTCCAAACTCAACCAGGGTCCATTTCTCCTACCTGCTCCCATGGTTATAACTTGCCATCGCTTTTAACTTGCACTACTCCATGTCTGAAATACTCTGTGTCAACATCCTACTCTGACCCCTGCCACTGTCATCTCAGCTCCACACACCACTTCAACCTCACCATGACCCCTCTCATCATTCAGCACCTGCCCTTTTTCCTGTCTGGGTGAGATTGTCAGGCCCTCCTGAGCTTCATTGGCTCACAGCCTCCAGCCACACCCACCTAGAAATCCTTACTTTCTGTTTCATAGCACCTCGCTCGGAGTTGATCAGCCGGTGGTATCGTGCATTTAAAAATCCTAAGCAGGGATTTCTTAAGTGGTCCAGTGGTTAAGAATCCACCTGCCAATGCAGGAGACATGGTTTCCATCCCTGATCCGGGGAGATCCCCGGTGCTGCGCGTGGAGCAGCTAAGTCCGTGGGGCCACAACTACTGAGCCAAAGTGCCTAGAGTTGGTGCTACTGTGATGAGAAGCCCACACGTGGCAACGAAGAGCAGCCCCCACTTGTCTCAACTAGAGAAAGACTGTGCACAGCACAGAAGACCCCGATCAGCTAAAATAAATAAATAAACAGTAAAAGTCTTAAACCGAGTAACCATATAACTTATTGCTTAAAACTGAATCCCTTTTGAGAATGAAAGTGGACATTGCTAATAATGAAGCCAAGACAGCAGGGTAGATGGTGCCTGTCCAAGGCAAATTAGGATGCACGTTCAACCGCAGTCTTAAGGGACAATCACAGTTAATTTCAGAGCAGAGATAAATATACTGAGTCCAACAAATGATTAAATTTCTGCCTTTGCTACCAAGCCTTCTCCTCTAAATGTAATTTTTAAAATAGTGCATTTCCCCAACATTGTTTTCTTTAAAAAAAATTCTATCCTTTGGAATAAGAGTTTCAGCTCCTAAACTCAAAGGTGTTAGAAACATTAGTTTCTGAAACTCTCTGTATATATATTTTAAAGGTGCTGACATTTAACCCCTGTTGGTTCTAAGTGTCCCTCATGTTTTCCATTTTGAGGTTGGAGTGGGGGTACACTGCAGGGTTCTAGACTCCTAGGGATGTACATCAGTCCCTACACTTAATGTCATTTGTTCTTGTTCCATATAGTCCTAGTTCACTGGTGCCTGCCACTCATTGTGGAGCTCCCCCTTCTGTTTCCATGTGGCCTTGAATGAGAGACAGCAGATAGCCTTGATCTTTCTTATAAACATCCTCTCCTACACTTCAATCTGGGTTAGCCAGGAGTCTTTTCTCTTCCCCTAAAGGAAGAGGCTCTTCTTGTTTCTACTTTCTGCTTTCACACATGCTCTCTGAGGCAAAGCATAGAGTAGTCTGGCTATTTGAATGGGGGAAAGAAAAGGAGGCAAAGAAAATACCAGGCTGGAGAAGGAATTGGCTCATCTGAGGAGTGGTTTAATAGGGGTCTCAAGTTGGCCCAGGTGGCCAGAGCATTGTCCCCTGGCTCAGGAAGGACAATCTAGGGAAGGGGAGGAGTGGCCTTGCTCTGGGTCCCTCTTGGGGTCTGAGGGATGAATTCCTAGGTACCCATGGTTCCTTTGTGATCTCAATCATTCCAATCAAGTCTGCTAAATGATGGCTCCAGTGGCAGTTCTGTCAAGAGCCAAACACACACACACACACACACACGGGTTACAAATGCTGTCTACCACCGTTGTCAGGCTTCCCAGGAGGTGCTAGTGGTAAAGAACCTGCCTGACAATGCAGGAGACATAATAGACACAGGTTTGGTCCCTGGGTCAGGAAGATTCCCCTGGAGGAGGGCATGAATACTCTAGTATTCTTGCCTGGAGAGTCCCATGGACAGAGGAGCCTGGAGGGCTATAGTACATGGGGTTGCGAAGAATCAGACACTACTGAAGCGACTTAGCAGCAGCAGCAAACTTAAGTACAGGACTGCCATCTGCTAAGCCTTCATTCTTCCCTAGGAAATACGTCCATCATCCATAGTCCCTAGTAAGGTCAGCTTTCACCAGCCTCCAACCAGGAACTCCAGAGGGCAACAGAGAGCAGGCACAGAGGAGAGAAAAGGACTCTGGCTGAGAGCTTGCTGTGGGATCTTGGCTCCTGGAGAAGTAACTATGATAGCTCCATTCCTACGAACTGCCAGGAATGTCACTCCCCACTTCCTCAGAACATACATGTCATAACCTTCCTGGGAGTGTAATAATTATAATAATATTCCTAGTCAATACTAATTATTTCCTGTGGGCCAGAAAGTGAAGTTGCTCAGTCGTGTCTGACTCTGCAACCCCATGGACTATAGCCTACCAGGTTCCTCCGTCCAAGGGATTTTCCAGGCAAGAATATTGGAGTGGGTTGCCGTTTAACATTAAGCTAAAATTTTATATGTGTGTGCTAAGTTGCCTCAGTCGCGTCCAACTCTTTGAGACCCCATGGACTGTAACCCACTAGGTTCCTCTGTCCATGGGATTCTCCAGGCAAGAATACTGGAGTGGATTGCCATGCCCTCCTCCAGGGGATCTTCCTGACTCAGGGATCAAATCTGTGTCCCCTTTGTCTCCTGCACTGGCAGGCAGGTTCTTTACCACTAGAGCCACCTGGGAAGCCCAACATTTCATATACGCTGATTCAATCAGTTCTCATAACAATCCTTGAAATAGTTATAATTATTATTCTCATTTTTCAGTCCAGGAAAATGAAGGAAAATTTTTTTAAAAGATAGGTATAGACTTCCCTGGAGATCCAGTAGTTAAGAATCTGCCTGCTAATGTAGGAGACGTATATTCAATCCCTGGTCTGGGAAGATCCTACATGCTGTGGAGCAACTAAGCTCGTGTGCCACAACTACTGAGCCTGTGGTCTAGAGCTGTGCTCTGCAGCAAGAGAAATCACTGCAATGAGAAGCTCACACATCGCAACCAGAGAGTAGTCCCTGCTTGCTGCAACTAGAGTAAGTCCGCATGCACAATAAAAACCCAGTGGAGCCATAGACAAATAAATAAAAATTTTAAAAAACAGGGAAGTTGCCCAAAATCCCAGTTAGTGGAGCCAGGATTTGAACCCAACCATTTATGAACCTCTATTCTAGATCTCAGGGATAAGTTAGTGAGCAAGACAAAATCCCTACTATACTAAAGCAACTGACCATAAATGAATAAACAAATAAAACACAAAATATGGTTTTGGATAGAAACGTCATATAGACAAAAAATTAAAGAATTAAAGTAAAATTAAAGACTA
Source organism: Cephalophus harveyi (assembly GCA_006410635.1). Classification (NCBI taxonomy): domain Eukaryota; kingdom Metazoa; phylum Chordata; class Mammalia; order Artiodactyla; family Bovidae; genus Cephalophus; species Cephalophus harveyi. The sequence continues at coordinate 341,753 of SJYT01053358.1, forward strand.
GAGAGGGGTCTTTTAGATGGGCTTGTCACAGAGACCCGTCTTGGGTAAGAGGGCATTTGATCAGAGAGCTAAATATACAGAGAGCAAGCCACACTGAAGATTAAGGAAACAGTAAGTGCAAAGGTCCCGAGTAAGAATGAGCTTGATGTGTTAACAGGAGCAGCAGGACATGCATTGTGGCTGGTAGAGAGTGAGCTAAGGTCTATGATGTTGTTGGCCACAGGCCACAGCAATGATCAGGGATTAGATGGAGATGTGCAAGGCCAGGACCCAGCCACTGCCTAATCTGGGCCTTGTCTCTTTGGGCATCTCAGCTTCCTATTAAGATATCTACCCTCTTTTTTTTTTGTCCTCCTGTACAGACTTGACACTATCACAGTTCCCTCCTTGATCCTGGATACAGTTTGAAAGCAGCTAAAGTTGACAAGAATCTGGGGCAGCCACTCTTGCACCACCTGCCAAAGCTTGGCACAATCTGAGAGCCAAATATTATATATACTGGAGTGAGTCTTGCCCATGGAGAATTTCTTATGGGTAAAAGTTCTAGGGAGGCCAGCTGGGGCCTTGAAATGCATCCTTATTCCCATTAACACAAGGACCTGAACCTTGTAGGCCTCTCCAGGGTAGGAGGCTTGTTCTCGCTTCATACTTTGCTCCCTAGGCCAGGACCCTGTGTCAACCTGTTTAAACCCTGCCATTATGTTGAACCCAGGTTGTGTTCAGATGGTATCTGGCCAGGAGATGGGAAGGAATCTGTCCCTGTGAGTAGCCACCCCCTCTGCCAGATCTCTCAAGAAAATGGAAGCACAGAAATCAGAAGCTGCAAGTTACTAAGAATCTCTGTCCCTCCTTCTTCCTCGTAGAGCCCAGACTAGGATGGGTCCATGTGGAATGGTCTTTTGGCCTGGGTTACAGACCACCTGGGCTTCGCTGGTGTCTCAGATGGTAAAGAATCTGCCTGCAGTGCAAGAGACCAGGGTTTAATCCCTGGGTCTGGAAGATCCTACAGCCCTTGGAGTTGTAAAGAGTCAGACGTGACTAAGCAACTAACACTTTCACAGACCACCTAAAGCCCAGACCAGAGGGGGCTGAGCTCTCTTGACATCAGCTCCATTGCCAACTGGGGCCAGTTAATTCTTTGTTGTGTGTGTGGGAGGGAGTGTCTTGTGCATCCCTGGCCTCTGCCCACTAGAGCCCAGAAGTACTGTCCTCCCAGGGTGAGAAAGAAAAATGTTTTCAGATATTTCCAAATGTGCTCCCCCCCCGGGAGTTGGGGGGGGAGGGAATTGGATAACTCTGACTGAGAACCACTAGGTCCAACTTTTCCTTTCCCTCTAAGCTGATGCATGGGTCTCTGCAGTTACCACTCTGCTGGGGAGGAAGGACCACAAGTCCAGGCATTTATCTCAGAGCTTAAAGCCAGCTGGGTGAACCAGTCTCTTTGGAAGTAACATGGAGAGAGGCCAGATGGAAGGGAGAGGAGAGCAAAGGGTTAGCCACATCTTCTCTTAACAGTTTTTGGCTCACAAAACTCAATCATGGGGGAGGGCAGGGATGGAATTGGCCAGAGGCATCACGGGGCCAAGTCTCCCCTTCTCTCCTCCTTCTCATTCTCCTCCTGCCCTCGCCCCAACCCGCCACTCTGTGTATTGCTTTTATTTTCTTCCCCAGAAGACAGGATTCCCCTAGGAAGAAAAGGAGCTTAGTGCTGGAGGAGAAGGCTAATGGGTGGGCTGATCTAGAACAAGAGATTGGCAGGGCAGGGGCCAGAGGTTAATGGTGTCCCTGAAGGGAGACTGAAGGGATTCATCATGGGGTCCAGGGAGCAGGGAATAAGTGAAGTCGTGAGGCGGAGACAAAGAGGAAACTGTGTGAAGACTTGAGGTCTTCATTATGTTGAGAGGCAGGAAGGAGGAGAGTCGGAGATTAGGAAGTTATTTGTTAACATTTTGGTTTTTTCTAGCGATACAGACTCGCAGGATGTTAGAGCTTGAAGGAAACTTAGAGACTGTTTAGTCCAATCAACTCCATGCCAGCTTTCTTATTAATCCAGCAGCATTAGAATTCGAGAGTGATAGTTGTTCCCAGTCTTTCTCTCTATGCTTGGAATCAAATGAGAAATAAGATACAGGGGTCAAACCTCTGGAGATTAAAACAACTTCATAACAGATAAAGCTGATTGGAGAATTTGGTTTAGAATGAACAACCACAAGCAGGCTTCCTAACTCGTGCCCCAAGAATCAAACTTATCTTCGCAGCACTGGAAGACTGTACCTGCAGGACAAGAGTCTGTCCTGGGAAACTTACTGCAAAGAGAGGAGGAGAGGAGGGCAACTCAGGCCTTGTCTGGTACAGGCGGGTCTCAGAAGGATCTGAGCCATGGCACATGCCCATTTTATTCCCTAAATTCATCAAGCTCATGAGCCATTCCTCATTCACTAAGTTGTTGTTGTTGTTCAGTTGATCAGCCGTGTCCAGCTCTTTGTGACCCCATGGATTGCAGCACTCCAGACTTCCCTGTCCTTCACTATCTCCCGGAGTTTGCTCAAATTCATGTCTGTTGAGTCAGTGCTGCCATCCAAACATCTCATCCTCTGTTGTCCCCTTCTCCTCTTGCCCTCAATCTTTCCCAGTATCAAGGTCTTTTCCAATGAGTCAGCTCTTCACATCAGGTGGCAAAAGCATTGGAGCTTAAGCAACAGTCCTTCCAGTGAATATTCAGGGTTTATTTCCTTTAGGATTGACTGGTTGGATCTCCTTGCAGTCCAAGGGACCTCAAGAGTCTTCTCCAACACCACAGTTCAAAAGCATCAATTCTTTGGTGCTCAGCTCTCTTTATAGTCCAACTCTCACATCCATACATGACTACTGGAAAAACCATATCCATGATAAGATGGACCTTTGTTGGCAAAGTAATGTCTTTGCTTTTTAATATGCTAAGTTTGTCAAAGCTTTCTTCCAAGGAACAAGTGTCTTTTAATTTTGTGGCTGCAGTCACCATCTGCAGTGATTTTGGAGCATCCAAAATAAAGTCTATCACTGTTTCCATTGTTTTCCTATCTATGTGCTACGAAGTGATGGGACCAGATGCCATGGTCTTAGTTTTCTTAATGTTGAGTTTTAAGACAGCTTTTTCACTTTCATCTTTCACCTTCATCAAAAGGCTCTTTAGTTCTTCTTCGCTTTCTGCCATTAGGGTGGTATCATCTGCATATCTGAGGTTATTGATATTTCTCCCAGCAGTCTTGATTCCAGCTTGTGATTCATCCAGCCTGGCATTTCACATAATGAACTCTGCATATAAATTAAATAAGCAGGGTGACAATATACAGCCTTGACATATTCCTTTCCCAATTTTGAACAAGTCTGTTGCTCCACATCTGGTTCTAACTATTGCTCCTTAACCTGCAAACAGGTTTCTCAGGAGGCAGATAAGTGGTCTGGTATTCCCATCTCTTTAAGAATTTTCCACAGTTTGTTGTGATCTACACAGTCAAGTGAGTAAAGAGGTAGAAAGGTGAGTGGAGAGTACTTTTCTCAAAGATACAGAAAAAACAGAAGTTCCTACTTTGTAGGGAAGAATAAAATAATTGGATGGGGAGAAACGAGTTCCCCTTAACAAGCTGTCATTTATTAAGTACCAATTCTGCTCTAAGAAGACTGAAACTCAGAGAGGTGAAGGGTTATCTCAAGGTTACAGAGCTCTGGGGACAGAATAAAGTTCTTCAGATTCCTAATGTCAGTACTTTGCCATTTCACACTTGTAATCACAGGAAGTCAGCTATGCAGATGACACCACCCTCATGGCAGAAGGTAGTTTTGCGTGGGTTTTCTCTAGCTGTGGCAAGCGGAGACTACTCTCTAGTTGTGGTGCTTGGGCTTCTTGCGGTGGCTTCTCTTGTTGCTAAGCATGGGCTCTACAGTGTGTGGGCTCCAGTAGTTGGCATATGGACTCAGTAGTTCCAGCTCACAGCATTAGAGCTCAGGCTCAGTAGCTGTGGTGCATAGGCTTAGTTGCCCCGCAGCATGTGGAATGTTCCCAGACCAGAGATGCAACACGTGTCCCCTGCACTGGCAGGCGGATTCTAACCACTGGACTGCCTGAGAAGCCCCACTTTGGAATATTTTATGAAGATTGTGGTAGAGATACATAAACATAAGTACACATGTCTATAGAAAAACTTATTGACCACAAGTACAAATTGCTGTAATTTTTAATCCCTAACCTAATAGCTGCAGTGTGATACGATCCATTTTATTGCATCTCAGCAGTCCTCAAAGTTTTAATGACCCAATGGTTGAATATATTCAAGTGAGCTGTAATATTGGTGCCAGCCAGTTTTGCTCACTCCAGTATGCGTTCCAGACACAGGTTTCTGCAGGATCCTGGATGTGCTACTACCTGCCTATAAAGTGGGAGGCTGTGGGGCAGAACTGGGTCATCTCTGAGGTCCTTTAGACATCTACCTCTAAGACAGAACTCAAAAGGATAGAAATTATGCAGAGAGGTAAACCAGGATTTCAAAATCCAGGCTGAAACAACACTGCCGTGTAAAACCACCAAGTTAAAATCTAAGAAGAAACTTAGAGCGAAGATGTCTGCCTACGATCCTGGGCACTCTGTTCAGACCCTGCACTACCCTGGTCTGTCAGCCAACCAGGCATCATAAGCCTGCAGGAGTGTCCCTTCCCCCACCCTGGTCACATGGCTGGCCGCCACTGAGCCCCACAAGTCAATCTCCAATGCCCCAAATACTGTTCAGCCTGGAAATCACAGAGCGTCCTTCTCGCCACCCAACAGCAACAGAACAAGTAACTGGCCTCCCTGAAATTTGGATTGTGGTTTCCAGTGCTAAAAGCTTGAAGGTAAGTTTGCAGCGTGGAGCTTTAGATAGTAGACAAAGCTGTGCAGATAAGGGGAAACATGCTTTACAGTATGACAGAGTATTTAAGAGTGACCTTTACACATACTGAGGCGAAAAAGATGAGAGCTGAATAAATCCTCCAAATGAGCACTTAATAGTTGCTTTTCCTTAAAAAAATTATAGTGCATGTCATCTTGGTGCCTTGAGTTCATTGTTTTGGGACACAAAACCTCACACCAAACGAACAGAAATGACAGGAGACTCATTCTTTCTGACACGCTGGTGAGTTCTTTTTTGTTCTCATGTGGTGAAACTGAGACTTTTTCTTCCAGGCAAATAACTTTCTATTGTCTTTGCCAAAGTTACAAGACTGATGGAAATATTTATGAAGTAAGCAAAAGCCCTGAGACTTGCCTCTTCCCCAGAAAACTATAGGAAAATAGATTGCATCTTTTAACATAACATCTTGGGATAGAAACTGAATAATGGCTAGTCTACTTATATTAGACATTTCTGTTGTTAGGTTTTGGGTAAACCTGGTTACGTTACTGGAAGTTTGCTTATGGATATTTTGTTCCTTGTTTTTCTTTCCTCTCCTGGGACGTGCACGGTTGGGGTCTGCTAAGCCCAGAGGCAATTGATAACCTATCGATTGTGAAGATGGCTTTTCTCTGGCTTCTAACTTAGTTTTTTTAAAAGTCCAGTACAACCCCATGCCATTCTTGTCAATTCAGTTCACAAAAGAAACCCTGATGAGCCCTTGGAGAGGTCCTTTTCTTAAATACTTTGGGCTATCAGAGGGGTTCATTGGATCCCATGTTGGGCAAGTCCCAAGTCTTAGATATAAGGTCAAATGGCTTAGAATATGGGGTATGAGGAAAAGCTCCTAAAAGACTGATCTTTTTTTTAAAAGGCTGACTTTTGATGAATGTGACACAACCCTTTTTTATCGTTAGTTTTTTTTTCCTTCTGGAAACATGAATGTCTAACTTCAAGGATTTATTATCACATTTTGCCCTTCTTCCCTAATAAACTAGTTCTGTTTGTTTGCAGTGTCTAATGCAAATATCTGGAACAAGGTAGATTTGTTGGACTGAACTGATGCGTCCTTGTGGAAGGGAGGTGGGGGTAGGGTTGGAGGTTGGGAGGTGGGAGATGGGGGGTGAGGGGAGGGGAGTGTTTAAATGGCAGGTGATTCAATCACCAAGGTTTTTGAAGGTCAAAACACACCGTTGGCCCCTAAGACTGGCTGTATCACCACCTCTTTGCGCCAGTGGACACGAAAGCTCTTGGGTAGGGACCCTGATGTTCACTGGTGTGGCACTCTGGTCCTTAGCCTTACAGGCTTAAGGCATTGATTTGATCAGTAGGGTTTTTATTCTCAGGCTTCCCAGTTGTGATTGCACACTGGTGGCAGGAGCAGTAAAGTGGACTGGGGCCTTTAAGTGACATCAGACAGAAGAGAATTTGGTCTGATCCCTCACTGTAAAGTCGTGCTCACTCCCAAAACAATCTATGGTCTAAAGATGGATGAGAAGATAATGGTGAGCTAGTTGCACAGTGAAGAGGCTGGTATTATAGGAAAGACTGCTGTTACAAGTTCTTTCACTAGCTATATGCTGGGACTGCTGTGTTCTAACACCATTCCTTTGGCAATGTATTGAGGTGGATTGTTGTACTGGTTAATGCTCTTTGGACGCAAGTAACTAAAATCAACTGAAGTTTGTTGTTGTTCAGTCGCTATTGTTGAGTCTTTGAGACCTACAGCATGGCGGGCTCCTGGTCCTTCACTATCTCCCAGAATTGCTCCAGTTCACTTCCATTGAGTCGGTGATACTATCTAACCATCTCAGCCTCTGCTGCCCCCTTCTCTTTTTGCCTTCAATCTTTCCCAGCATTGAAGAGAAAGGGGGCTTAGTATATGGCCATGGGGAAGTATTATGGTTGGGACCTAAGAAAGGGTCTGGAATTCAGAAGTGGAAGGCTTCTTTCAGACGCCCTCTATCTCTTGTTTCTTTGCTTGTATTTTTCCCTCCCCACTTCCATCTTTCTCTCCCTGTCTCTCTTCCTTTCTTGGGTCCCAGAATCAGATAATCCAATTTGATTCTTGGCTCCACCATGCCTGGCTCTGTGACTCAGGAAAATTTACTTAATTTCCATTTCCAATCTATAATGTGGGGATCAAAATTATGTACCTCACTGAATTTTAGTCCGGGTTAAATGAGATTATGAAAACAAAAGTATTTAGCAATCAATTAATATGTGTTATATGAAATGGTAGAGATAGAACTTCTGTTTCAAAGTTTAGGTCATGATTGGGTACTATTATGATTAGCCAGGTAGCTGCCAATCAGAGCGCTAGTTAATCTAAACATTTTCCATATGGTCAACACTCTGCTTGAGTTGTTTTAAAAGGATGGCTTTCTTTAAAGATAATCTGGGACAGCCTGGGTTCTTCTACTTCTGTATTCTCCTGGAAGGGAGCTTCTCTCAAACTGTGAGGAAGCAGGATCCAGCAGAGAGGAGGTAAGGAGGGAATGGTTTCAGCTAGTGCAGAACTGGAAGGTAGGCATCTATCTGAATCTAAGCTACATTACAGCTCCATACTTCTGTGGCTCTGGAGAGTTTTCACCTCTATTTGCATCTGTATTGTCCTTTTGATTTCATTTTTGCTTGGTTTCTAATCTGAAAATCCATAGACCATGAAATATGAAAAACCATATTTTTAAAAACATGTTGGAAAATTCTTACTTCATTTGTATTATTCAGAAACTGTTTACTGTGTCAGAAAGCCAGCTCAAACATGAGAAAAAATAAAGGGAATTTATCAGCTCAACACAACTGAGAAGGCCAGTTCAGAATTAGCTGACTTAGGTAGTTACAGTTTTACAACTTAGGGAGTTGCCTTTTTTATTTCTTTTCCTTGGGGATGGTTCTGATCACCACCTCCTGTACAATGTCACGAACCTCCGTCCATAGTTCTTCAGGCACTCTGTCTATCAGATCTAATGCCTTGAATCTATTTGTAACTTCCACTGTATAATGGTAAGGGATATGATTTAGGTTATACCTGAATGGCTTAGTGGTTTTCCCTACTTCCTTCAATTTAATTCTGAATGTGGCAATAAGGAGTTAATGATCTGAGCCGCTGTCAACTCCCAGTCTTGTTTTTGCTGACTGTATAGAGCTTCTTCTTCAGCTGCCAAGAATATAATCAATCTGATTGACCATCTGGTGCTGTCCATGTGTCAAGCTGTCTCTTGTATTGTTGGAAGAGGGTGTTTTCTATGATCAGTGCATTCTCTTGGCAAAACTTTGTTAGCCTTTGCCCTGCTTCATTTTGTACTGCAAGGCCAAACTTGCCAGTTACTCCAGGTTATCTCTTGACTTCCTACTTTTGCATTCTAGTCCCCTATGATGGAAGAACTGTACAAAAAAGATCTTCATGACCCAGATAATCATGATGATGTGATCACTAATCTAGAGCCAGACATCTTGGAATGTGAAATCAAGTGGGCCTTAGAAAGCATCACTATGAACAAAGCTAGTGGAGGTGATGGAATTCCAGTTGAGCTGTTTCAAATCCTGAAAGATGATGCTGTGAAAGTGTTGCACTCAATCTGCCAGCAAATTTCGAAAACTCAGCAGTGGCCACAGGACTGGAAAAGGTCAGTTTTCATTCCAATCCCAAAGAAAGGCAATGCCAAAAAAATGCTCAAACTACCGCACAATTGCACTCATCTCACATGCTAGTAAAGTAATGCTCAAAATCCTCCAAGCCAGGCTTCAGCAATACGTGAACCGTGAACTCCCTGATGTTCCAGCTGGTTTTAGAAAAGGCAGAGGAACCAGAGATCAAATTGCCAACATCTGCTGGATCATGGAAAAAGCAAGAGAGTTCCAGAAAAACATCTACTTCTGCTTTATTGACTATGCCAAAGCCTTTGACTGTGTGGATCACAATAAACTGTGGAAAATTCTGAAAATCAACCCTGGGATTTCTTTGGAAGGAATGATGCTAAAGCTGAAACTCCAGTACTTTGGCCACCTCATGCGAAGAGTTGACTCATTGGAAAAGACTCTGATGCTGGGAGGGATTGGGGGCAGGAGGAGAAGGGGATGACCGAGGATGAGATGGCTGGATGGCATCACGGACTTGATGGATGTGAGTCTGAGTGAACTCCGGGAGATGGTGATGAACAGGGAGGCCTGGCGTGCTGCGATTCATGGGGTCGCAAAGAGTCAGACACGACTGAGCAACTGAACTGAACTGATGATGAAAAGGACATCTCTCTTTGGTATTAGTTCTAGAAGGTCTTTTAGGTCATCATAGAACCGTTTGGCTCAGTCTGGCTCAGCGTCTTCAGCATTAGTAGTTGGGGCATAGACTTGGATTACTGTGATATTGAATGGTTTGCTTTGGAAAAGAACAGAGGTCATTCTGTCGTTTTTAAGATTGCATCCAAGTACTGCATTTTGGACTCTTTGTTGACTATGAGGGCTACTCTATTTCTTCTAAGTGATCCTTGCCCACAGTAGTAGATACAACGGTCATCTGAATGAAATTCGCCCATTCTGGTCCATTTTAGCTCACTGATTTCTAAAATGTTGATGTTCATTCACTCTTGCCATCTCCTATTTGACCACTTTCAATTTACCTTGATTCATGAACCTAAAATTCCAGATTCCTATGCAGTATTGCTGTTTACAGCATCAGACTTTACTTCCATCACCAGTCACATCCACAACTAGGCACTGTTTTTGCTTTGGTTCAGCCTGAGGAACCAAGGAATGAAGGAACCAAAGGAATGAAGATTCTTTTTGGAGCAATTCTCCACTCTTCCCCAGTAGCATAGGCAGCACCCACTGACCTGGAGAATTCATCTTTCACTATCTGTTATGATCTTCTTGGCAGACCGGAACCTGGGGACGGTTGTTGATAAAAAGAAGGTGAAGAAAAGAAGGACGTGGGGGACCCAAGTCTCTAGTAGAACAAGGGTACTTTATTCATGGCAGTGTGTGCTTATATATTGTTATACAAGGAAGCTATAGGCAGAAAGATAAAGTTGAGCAAAAAACACCGAAACCAGATGCTTAACAACAGTAACTAAGGGAATAACAATAGTCACAGGGCCAGAAGACAATCCATATATTGGAAATAGGAACATGACTAAGTAGTTTTACAGAAAAGTAAAAAGGTTACTGAAAGGAATCCATGTATGCGTTCCACCTCATGACTTGAGTCCTGAGAACTGTGTGCAGCTCTGCTCATTCCTGTTTTCCAGGAACTGATAAGGAACAGAAGGCCCTTATGACTAAGTAGTTTTACAGAAAAGTAAAAAGGTTACTGAAAGGAATCCATGTATGCGTTCCACCTCATGACTTGAGTCCTGAGAACTGTGTGCAGCTCTGCTCATTCCTGTTTTCCAGGAACTGATAAGGAACAGAAGGCCCTTGAGAAACAGAAAACAACATGTAGGATTCCTTAAAATTAAATGATCCCTGACAATTCCTCCTTTTTTATTATTTTTATTAAAAAGGTCTTGACCAATGGAGTTTGTTTAATTTGAACAACACTTGTTGAAAGGCATTAGTTCAGTACAGTTCAGTCGCTCAGTTGTGTCCGACTCTTTGCAACCCCATGAATCCCAGCATGCCAGGCCTCCTTGTCCATTAGCAACTCCCAGAGTTTACCCAAACTCATGTCCGTTGAGTCGGTGATGCCATCCAGCCATCTCATCCTCTGTCGTCTCCTTCTCCTCCTACCCCCAATCCCTCCCAGCATCAGAGTCTTTTCCAATGAGTCAACTCTTTGCATGAGGTGGCCAAAGTATTGGAGTTTCAGCTTCAGCATCAGTCCTTCCAATGAACACCCAGGACTGATCTCCTTTAGGATGGACTGGTTGGATCTCCTTGCAGTCCAAGGGACTCTCAAGAGTCTTCTCCAACACCACAGTTCAAAAGCATTAATTCTTTGGTACTCAGCTTTCTTCACAGTCCAACTCTCACATCCATACATGACCACTGGAAAAACCATAGCCTTGACTAGACGGACCTTTGTTGGCAAAGTAATGTCTCTGTTTTGAATATGCTATCTAGGTTGGTCATAACTTTCCTTCCAAGGAGTAAGCGTCTTTTAATTTCATGACTGCAGTCACCATCTGCAGTGATTTTGGAGCCCCCCAAAATGAAGTCTGACATTGTTTCCACTGTTTCCCTATCTATCTCCCATGAAGTGATGGGACCAGATGCCATGATCTTCGTTTTCTGAATGTTGAGCTTTAAGCCAACTTTTTCATTCTCCTGTTTCACTTTCATCAGAGGCTTTTTAGTTCCTCCTCCCTTTCTTCCATAAGGGTGGTGTCATCTGCATATCTGAGGTTATTGATATTTCTCCCAGCAATCTTGATTTCAGCTTGTGCTTCCTCCAGCCCAGTGTTTCTCATGATGTACTCTGCATATAAGTTATTCAAAAGCATCAATTTTTCAGCACTCAGCTTTCTTCACAGTCCAACTCTCACATCCATACATGACCACTGGAAAAACCATAGCCTTGACTAGATGGACTTTTGTTGGCAAAGTAATGTCTCTGGTTTTCAATATGCTATCTAGGTTGGTCATAACTTCCCTTCCAAGGAGTAAGCGTCTTTTAACTTCATGGCTGCAATCACCATCTGCAGTGATTTCGGAGTCCAGAAAAATAAAGTCTGACACTGTTTCCCCATCTATTTGACATGAAGTGATGGGACCAGATGCCATGATCTTAGTTTTCTGAATGTTGAGCTTTAAGCCAACTTTTTAACTCTCTTCTTTCACTTTCATCAAGAGGCTCTGTAGTTCTTCTTCATTTTCTGCCATAAGGGTGGTGTCATCTGCATATCTGAGGTTATTGATATTTCTCTTGGCAATCTTGATCCAGTTTGTGCTTCCTTCAGCCCAGCATTTCTCATGATGTACTCTGCATATAAGTGAAGTAAGCAGAGTGACAATATACAGCCTTGACGTACTCCTTTTCCTATTTGGAACCAGTCCGTTGTTCCATGTCCAGTTCTAACTGTTGCTTCCTGACCTGCATACAGGTTTCTCAAGAGGCAGGTCAGGTGGTCTGGTATCCCCATATCTTTCATTATTTTCCACAGTTTATTGTGATCCATACAGTCAAAGACTTTGGCATAGTCAATAAAGCAGAAATAAATGTTTTTCTGGAACTCTCTTGCTTTTTCAATGAGCCACCGGATGTTGGCAATTTGATCTCTGGTTCCTCTGCCTTTTCTAAAACCAGCTCGAACATCTGGAAGTTCACAGTTCATGTATTACTGAAGCCTAGCTTGGACCTGATTCAAATGCATTCTTTTTAATAGCTGAGTAATATTCTAATGTGTATATGTACCACTGCTTTGTTATCCATTCATCTGCTGATGGACATTGAGGCTGTTTTCATGTCCTGGCTATTATAAACAGTGTTGCGATGAACAGTGTTGCACGTGTCTCTTTCAATTTCGGTTTCCTCAGTGTGTATGCCCAGCAGTGGGATTGCTGGGTCATATGGCAGTTCTATTTCCAGTTTTTTAAGAAATCTCCAGATTGGCTGTACTAGTTTGCATTCCCATCAACAGTGTAAGAGGGTTCCCTTTTCTGCACACCCTCTCCAGCATTTATTTTTTGTAGACTTTTTAATTGAAGAAGGCAATGGCACCCCACTCCAGTACCCTTGCCTGGAAAATCCCAATGGATTTTCCCAAATGGATGAAGGAACCTGGTAGGCTGTAGTCCATGGGGTCGCTAAGAGTCGGACATGATTGAGCGACTTCACTTTCACTTCCGTCTATGGGGTCACACAGAGTCAGACATGTTTGAAGCGACTTAACAGCAGCAGCAGAGTTTTTAATAGCAGCATTCTGATCGGCGTGAGATGGTACCTCATTGTGGTTTTAATTTGCATTTCTCTGATAAACAGTGATGTTGAGAGTCTTTTCATGTGTTTGTTAGCCATCTGTATGTCTTCTTTGGAGAAATGTCTTTTTAGTTCTTTGACCCTTTTTTTGATTGGGTCGTTTATTTCTCTGAAATTGAGCTGCAAGAGCTGCTTGCATATTTTTGAGATTAATTCTTTGTCATTTGCTTTGTTTGCTATTATTTTCTCCCATTCTGAAGGCTGTCTTTTCACCTTGCTTAGAGTTTCCTTTGTTGTGCAAAAGCTTTTCAGTTTAATTAGGTCCTATTTGTTTATGTTTGCTTTTCTTTCCATTACTCTGGGAGGTGGGTCATAGAGGATCCTGCTGTGATTTATGTTGGAGAGTGTTTTGCCTATGCTTTCCTCTAGGAGTTTTATAGTTTCTGGTCTTACATTTAGATCTTTAATCCATTTTGAGTTTATTTTTGTGTATGGTATTAGAAAGTGTTCTAGTTTCATTCTTTTACAAGTGGTTGACCAGTTTTACCAGCACCACTTGTTAAAGAGATTGTCTTTTCTCTATTGTATATTCTTGCCTCCTTTGTCAAGGATAAAGTGTCCATAGGTGTGTGGATTTATCTCTGGGCTTTCTATTGTGCTCCATAGATCTATATTCCTATTTTTGTGCTAGTACCATATTGACTTAATGACTGTAGCTTTGTAGTATAGTCTGAAGTCAGGCAGGTTGATTCCTTCAATTCCATTCTTCTTTCTCAAGATTGCTTTGGTTATTCGAAGTTTTTTTGTATTTCCATACAAATTGTGAAATAATTTGTTCCAGTTCTCTGAAAAAATACTGTTGGTAGCTTGATAAGGATTGCATTGAATCTATAGATTGCTTTGGGTAGTATACTCATTTTCACTATATTGATTCTTTCAATCCTTGAACATGGTCTCCATCTATTTGTGTCATCTTTGATTTCTTTCATCAGTGTTTTATAGCTTTCTACATATAGGTCTTCTGTTTTTTTATGTTGATTTATTCCTAAGTATTTTATTCTTTTTGTTACAATGGTGAATGGAATTGTTTCCTTAATTTCTCTGTTTTCTCATTATTAATGTATAGGAATACAAGGGATTTCTGTGTGTTAACTTTATATCCTGCAATTTCACTATATTCATTGATTAGCTCTAGTAATTTTCTGTTGGAGTCTTTAGGGTTTTCTATGTAAAGGATCATGTCATCTACAAACAGTGATAGTTTTAAGTTCTTTTCCAGTTTGGATCCCTTTTATTTCTTTTTCTTTTCTGATCACTGTGGCTAAAACTTCCAAAACTGGCACCCTTTTCTTGTTCCTGACTTTAGAGGAAATGCTTTCAACTTTTCACCATTGAGGAGAATGTTTGCTATGGGTTTATCATATCTCGCTTTTATTATGTTGGGGTATGTTCCTTCTATGCCTGCTTTCTGGAGGGTTTTTATCATAAATGGATATTGAATTTTGTCAAAGGTTTTCTCTGCATCTGTTGAGATAATCATATGGTTTTTGTCTTTCAATTTGTTAATGTGGTGTATCACATTGATTGATTTGCAAATATTGAAGAATCCTTGCATCCTTGGGATAAAGACCACTTGGTCATGAAGTATGATCTTTTTACTATGTTGTTGAATTCTGTTTGCTAGAATTTTGTTAAGAATTTTTGCATCCATGTTCATCAGTGATATTGACCTGTAAATTTCTTTTGTTTTGGCATCTTTGTCTGGTTTTGGTAATAGCATGATGGTGGATTCTTAGAATGAATTTGTTAGTTTACCTTCCTCCACAATTTTTTGGAAGAGTTTGAGTAGGATAGGTGTTAGCTCTTCTCTAAATTCTTGGTAGAATTGACCTGTGAAGCCATCTGATCCTGGGCTTTTTTAGTTGGAAGATTTTTTATTACAGTTTCAATTTCCTTGCTTGTGATGGGCCTTTTAAGATTTTCTATTTCTTCCTGGTTCATTTTTAGAAGGTTATACTTTTCTAAGAATTAGTCCATTTCATTCAAGTTGTCCATGAAGAGGTTAAATTAGGAGTTAAAACTAAAGTAGTTTCAGTTCAGGAAGAAGGTCAATAATATGAGAGATTGAATGGGTATTGCAGTATACAGAAGACATGAGAACTTTTCTAGGTATGACAGCTCTTACTCTGTTACTCCCTACTGTTTACAGGTATTTTACAAAAAGCCAAAAAGTATTTGTTTTTAATTGGGAAATACCTTAATTTCTACAGGAGGGCAATATTCTTAGTCTAAAAATATGTATCTCCATTGAGCTCTGTCTTCTGGAAAATAGATTTACACGTTTGGTACAAACATTGATCAAAGACATACTGTTAGAAGTTTCATGGGTAAAAGTTGCATATCAAACTCTGAATCTCCATCCAAAGTGTACTGTATGTTGCCTTTCTTCTCATTGCAGTATACTAAAATCAAAAAAACAAAAACTTTGGTCAAATGTTCTGTTAATACTCTGTTTTATATAGTACAGCCAGATAACTGAGTCCCTTGGCTAATATAAATTTTAAATAAGCAAGATGTATAATGTTATTTTAAATTACTAATGTAGGAAATACTATATATTTAATAATTTTATATATTAAAATTATAATACTAAATTGAATTGCACATATCATTTTAAATTTGTGTTATTTCTCAATACTACTGTGATCTTCAATTATTTTATTTAAGAGCTATTTAAGAGCTTTTTAATAGCAATTACTAGTTAATAATATTTGTTATGTATTTTATTATATGTGAGGATATGAAGAGCTACACTTATATTTCATCATGAAGGAAAATAATTTAAGTTTGTGGAAGAAAGTATACTATCCTTCATAATTATGTAAGAATTTGCTTTAAGTTGCAAGCACAGAAATCTTTCATTTCCATTTCAAATAAACGTGTGGAACTGTCTAAACATTTAATGCTTGCTATGTCTGTTTGATTTGACACTTCCATTGATGACAACTTATTCAAAGCATTTGAAGAAATAATTTGTTGATTTTCACTCATTTTACTCCTATGGCAAGAAGCATAATAAATGAGACTAAATAATGTCAATTTTTATACTGAATTAAATATTTATCAAGATACTCTAATATAATTATGAGGTAGATATATCTCTTTAAACATCCGCCAGTCTGTATATTTATTCAGTTATTTTTATAAGTTGTAAACAATAAACCATTTAGAACTATGAATGCTTCCATTGTTTATCATACTATTTTAGAATTCAGTGAGATTCTCTCAGTCATAAAATACAAATGCCCATAAGTTCAAACTTCTGCAATGTTTGTTCTCTGGTTTTGAAGGAGGTATTGATCTTTTCAGTGTCAAATAAATTTCCTAAAATGCCACAAATATAATTAGTGAGGACTCAGTCAGTAGGTTCAGTTGTTCAGTCGTGTCCAACTCTTAGTGACCCCATGAACTGCAGTACACCAAGCCTCCCTGTCCATCCTCAACTCCGGGAGTTTACACAAACCTATATCTGTTGAGTCGGTGATGCCATCCAACCATCTCATCCTCTGTCGTCCCCTTCTCCTCCTGGCCTCAATCTTTCCCAGCATCAGGGTCTTTCAAATGAGTCAGCTCTTCACATCAGGTGGCCAAAGTACTGGAGTTTCAGCTTCAACATCAGTCCTTCCAATGAACACCCAGGGTTGATCTCCTTTAGGATGGACTGGTTGAATCTTCTTGCAGTCCAAGGAACTCTCAAGAGTCTTCTCCAACATCATAGTTCAAAAGCATCAATTCTTTGGTGCTCAGCTTTCTTTATAGTCCAATTCTCACATCCATACATGACCACTGGAAAAACCATAGCCTTGACTAGATGGGCCTTTGTTGGTAAAGTAATGTCTCTGCTTTTTAATATGCTGTCTAGGTTGGTCATACTTTCCTTCCAAGGAGTAAGCATCTTTTAATTTTGTGGTTGCAATCACCATCTTCAGTGATTTTGGAGCCCCCAAAACTCAAGTCAGCCGTTTCCCCATCTATTTGCCATGAAGTGATGGGACCAGATGGCATGATCTTAGTTTTCTGAATGTTGAACTTTAAGTCAACTTTTTCGCTCTCCTCTTTCACTTTCATCAAGAGGCTTTTTAGCTCCTCTTCTAAAAGCATCAATTCTTTGGTGCTCAGCTTTCTTTATAGTCCAATTCTCACATCCATACATGACCACTGGAAAAACCATAGCCTTGACTAGATGGGCCTTTGTTGGTAAAGTAATGTCTCTGCTTTTTAATATGCTGTCTAGGTTGGTCATACTTTCCTTCCAAGGAGTAAGCATCTTTTAATTTTGTGGTTGCAATCACCATCTTCAGTGATTTTGGAGCCCCCAAAACTCAAGTCAGCCGTTTCCCCATCTATTTGCCATGAAGTGATGGGACCAGATGGCATGATCTTAGTTTTCTGAATGTTGAACTTTAAGTCAACTTTTTCGCTCTCCTCTTTCACTTTCATCAAGAGGCTTTTTAGCTCCTCTTCACTTTCTGCCATAAGGGTGGTGTCATCTGCATATCTGAGGTTATTGATATTTCTCCTGGCAATCTTGATTCCAGTTTGTGCTTCCTCCAGTCCAGTGTTTCTCATGATGTACTCTGCATATAAGTGAAGGAAGCAGGGTGACTATATACAGCCTTGACGTACTCCTTGTCCTATTTGAAATCAGTCCGTTGTTCCATGTCCAGTTCTAACTGTTGCTTCCTGACCTGCATACATGTTTCTCAAGAGGCAGGTCAGGTGGTCTGGTATTCCCATCTCTCATTATTTTCCATAGTTTATTGTGATTCACACAGTCAAAGGCTTTGGCATAGTCAATAAAGCAGAAATAGATGTTTTTCTGGAACTTTCTTGCTTTTTGATTAGTTGATAGTAAAAACAATCCATATAACTAGTTTTGTACCCAAACTGAGATGAGCTATCACAATGGAGATAAGACTGAGGAGCAGGTTGAGTCATGATGACAAGGCAGATGTATCACCAACTAGAGTACAATATTCCTTTACAAACTATTAACAGATAAAAATAGCAATGTATAAAAAGTATTATATACTACAATGAAGCAAAATGTACTCCAGATATGTAAGGGTGGTTCCACAATGGAAATTTAGCTAATGTAATCTGTTGTACCAACAGGCCAAATATTTTTTTAATATAAGTTTTTATTAACAAGTTTAGAAAAAAAGTGACAAAATTAAATCCTTACTCATGATAAAAGCTCTTCAGAAGCTAGGGATAAAAGGGGAACTTCCCCAAGTTGATAAAGAATATCTACAAAAATGCCTATAGTCAACCCTATACTTGATGGCAAAGAACTAGATGCTTTTTTGTTAAGATAAGGAACAAAACAAGGATGCCTGGTATCACCACTCCTATTCAACAGCTTACTGGAAGTTGTAGCTAATGCAACGAAGTAAGACAAACTAATAATAATAGGGAAAGAAGGAATTAAATTGTCTTTGTTTGCAGATGCTATGATTTCTATACAGAAAATTACAAAAACTTAACATAAAAAGAAACTCCGAGAATTAAAATGTGATTGCTACAAAGTAGCAGGACAAAAAGTTAATCTACAAAAGTCAATTACTTTTTTATATACCATCAATGAACACTGAAATTTGAAACTAAAACTCAATATCATTGAAATTAGTATCCCCAAATGAAATGCTTATGTATAAGTGTTACAAAAATGTAAAGGTCTATCTAAGGAAAACTATAATATTCTGATGAAAGAAATCAGAGAAGAGCCAAATAAATGGAGATATTTCATGTATATAGATAGGAAAATTCAGTATTGCCAAATGTCTGCAATCACAATGGTGATACCACCAAGTTACTTTCTGGATATGGACAAACTGATTCTCATGGAAAATCAGAAGACCAGAATATCAACAACTTTAGAGGAGCAGAACAAAGATGAAGAATGGACACTGCCTGGCTTCAAAACTTACAAAGCCACAGTAATCAAAACAATATGGTGTTGTCAGGAGTACAGCAAATATATTAATGGAACAGAAAAGAGAACCCAGAAATAAACTCACGCAAATATAGATAACTGGTCTTTGACCAAGACAATTAACTAGAGAAATGATGGTCTTTTCAATAAATGGTTCTGGAACAACTATAAGTCCACAGGAGCAAAAATAAATCTAGATATAGACCTTTTAACATTCCAGAAAATCCAGTCAAATTCATAGACCTAAATGTAAAATGCAAAACTATAAAACTCCTGAAAGATGACATAGGATACATAATAGATGACCTTGTGTTTGATAATTACCTTTTAGATGAATACCAACGGAGAAGACAATGGCACCCCACTCCAGTGGTCTTGCCTGGAAAACCCCATGGACAGAGGAGCCTGGTGGGCTGCAGTCCATGGGGTCGCTAAGAGTCAGACATGACTGAGCGACTTCACTTTCACTTTTCACTTTCCTGCATTGGAGGAAATGGCAACCCACTCCAATGTTCTTGCCTGGAGAATCCCAGGGATGGCGGAGCCTGGTGGGCTGCTGTCTATGGGATCACACAGAGTTGGACACGACTGAAGCGACTCAGCAGTAGCAGCAGCAGATGAATACCAAAAGCACAATCCATGAAAGCAAAAAAAAAAAGTTGAACTTCATTAAAATGAAATTATCCTGCTCTGTAAAAGAAAATATTAAGAGAATGAAAAGCAAGTCAAAAAGTAAGAGAAAATATCTGCAAAACTATCTCATAAAGGACTATTATCTAAAGTATACAAAGAAAACTTAAGTTGGCAACAAGACAGCAACGACCTGATTTAAAAACTGGAAATAGATTTGGACACCTAATCAAAGAAGACATACATTACAAATGAAAAGAGGCTCAGCAACACATGTTAAAGAATTGCAAATTTTAGCAATGAGATAACTACCACACGTATTAGAATGGGTAAAATCTGAAACACCACCACCACCAACAAAAACAAAATAAAAAATGGTGGTGAGGATGTGAAGCAGCAGGATCTCTAACTATTGGTAAGAATGCAAAATGCACAATCCACCTTGGAAGACGTTTTGGCAGTGTGTCACACAACTAAACATGCTCTTGCCGTACATTCCAACAATGCTACTCCTTGATATTTACTCAAATTAACTGAAAATTCAGGTCCATGCAAAATTTGTATAAAAGTGTTCATCACAACTTTATTCATAAATGCTGGAACTTGGAAACAAATAGGTATATGGATAAACAAACTGTGATACATGCACACAACTGGATATTATTCATCAATAAAAAGTGAACTATCAAGCCATGAAAATACATGGAAGAACCTTAAACATCAATTGTTCAGTGAAAGAAGTTAGTCTGAAAAGCTACATAATGTATGACTCCAGCTATGCAATACTTTGGAAAAGCAAAACTATGGAGACAGTTAAAAGATCAATGGTTATCAGGGACTCAAGGGGAGGAAAGGAGAGAAAAATAGGTTTAGCTCAAGGATTATATAGGGCTGTAAAATTATCCTGTATGACATTGTACTGGAGGATACATGTCATTTGTCATTTTTACACTTGCAAAAACGCATATGTAAAACACAAAGTATAAAGACTAATGCAAAAGATGGACTTAAGTTAAAGTGATATATCAGTATTGGATCATAAAGTTTTCCTGGTGGCTCAGTGGTAAAGACTCTTCCTGTCAGTGGAGGAGATGCAGGTTAAATTCCTGGAGTCAGGCATATCCCCTGGGGAAGAAAATGGAACCCATTCCAATAGTCTTGCCTGGGAGATCCCACAGACAGAAGAGTCTGGCAGGCTACAGTTTATAGGGTTGCAAAAAAGTTGGACAAAACTTAGTGACTAAACAAATTGGCTCATAATTTCAACAAATGAACCACACTAATGAAAGTATTACTGTTAGGGAAACTGTGTGTATGGGGAAGAAGAGGGAATTAAGTGGGTTAAATTCATTTGGATGATGTTATTTCATTATGAGGGTAAAATGTGTTACTAATCAAGTTTTTTGCAGGCTAAGAGACAGTTAAATGTAAATTCAAATTAAGCAAACATACTCACTTTACTGTTATTGCAACATGTTATTGTTACAAATCTATTGAAATGTTATTTTAGTTTACTTTTCCATATTAAAAACTGTAAAAAAAACACATCTATAAATATTTTATATGAATCCCAGAAGAGTCGTTCCATTTTGTTATTTAGGTTTGATTCATTACCTTCTTCATAATACTTATTTAATCAAATTCTTCTCATTAAAAATGCTTTTGAGAGCTTTATTTTTCCCTTTTTTATGATGACTTTATAATTTATAAACATTTTATAATTCACTTACAACACAAAGGAGAGAATATGATAAAGAAATAATACTATCATCATGTTGTTAGTATAGATTATCCGTAGATTGCAACCTAGAAGTGAGTGAAGTGAAGTCGCTCAGTGGTGTCCGACTCTTTGCGACCCCATAGACTGTAGACTACCAGGCTCCTCAGTCCATGGAATTTTCCAGGCAAGAGTACTGGAGTAGGTTGCCATTTCCTTCTCCAGGGGATCTGCAACCTAGAACATCACCTTATATTTGGCATATAATATTTATAAAATATTTACTTTTACAGGAAGAATAGTTTTTCAAAGAATTTATCGAGGGGAGGAACATCATTCATTCTATTTTATCAAAGGAGAAATGAGAATACATTCATATAATTCTCACCACTGTTTAAGAGTGAAAAGAGGATATATCTTGAGTTTTTATATAAGCCTCTAACATTGTTATTAAATCATACAATATTTTTATTCTTGATAAATACTACTTGTTTTTTACATTTGTTGCTAGAATTTAGTCCCAGGGATTTATTTAGAGTGTGCCATATATTAAACTAATAGTAAAGATTTCTCAGTTTTTCAGAATCTAGGAATCTTGTAAGTTTTGACTTTCCAGGAGCATCCTTAATATTTTGTAGAGAACTTTGGTCATCATCTTAAGTTTGCAGCTATATGGGGGTGGGGGGAAAATGGGGCCTTTCAATGAGATGATATTCTCACAGATGAATTCCAAAGGCTCCTCAAAGAGTAATCGAGATTTGTCTAAAGACCCAGAAGGACTCAGTCTGAAATCTATTCTCTTAGGAATCTTTTGATTATCTAGTGTTAACATGACTTAAAGATATTCTGAGAAGCCATAGAAAACAAAAGTTAATATAACACAGAACTAAATCCATGTATTATTATCAGAATATGTTGATCAGACTATGGTCCTATTAAAGTTTTTTTTTTTTCCCCCTGAAACAGAATCTATTTAAGTGGGCCAATCACAAACACTGTGATATATGATGAATCTTGAATCAAAATTTTGTGTGTTTCTTCATTTACTTTGCTTTCACTAGTCAAGTAATGCAAATAATGGGGGAAAACAAATAATCATAAATAGAGAAACAAGTCAACAGATTCCACATATATACCACACATCTGTGAAACACTAATTTGTTAGTAAATAACAGCACAATTATTTCATAATTTTGACCCAAGATATAAAAGCACAACCATAAATAAATATCCAGCATCTGAATGCAATACTTCTTTATTTAGAAGAATTAGAAATAATAATTGATATTAGTATTTAATTCTATAAAATATTTTATGTCCCTTGTGATTCATTATAATTAACATCATCATCATTATTATTGTATAATTAGTATTACCTATTAAGTATTAAGTTTCCCTGGTGGCTCAGATGGTAAAAAATCTGCCAGTGTAGCTACCACATGAGCAAGCAACCATGACAAAGAAACTTGTCACATGTGAAATGGAGCTAATCTACAGAAGCAGCCACCACCCTGTGGCTGAGACACTTGCAAAAGAATGCAGGTGGGCCACAAAAACTACATATTATGTAGTCAAGAAGTTTACATGAAAGTGCTAGTGGGCAATGGCTGGTCCACAAGAAATGGTATGCTGGGCAGTTGGTGAGACTCACTAGAAAGTGAGCACTGACACTCTTTCATGGGTAGCCACACTGTAGGAGGAAAAGTGAAAACTGAATGTTGGTCAGTCATGTCTGGCTCTTTGTTCCCCAGGGGCTGTAGCCCACCAGGCTCCACTGTCTGTGGGATTCTCCAGGCAAGAATACTGGAGTGGGTTGCCATTCGCTTCTCCAGGCAATCTCCTCAAGCCAGGAATCGAGCTGGGGTCTCCTGCATTGCAGGCAGATGCTTTACCATCTGAACCACCCGAAAAGTCCATATAGCTGTAGATCAACATCAAACCCAGAAAACAGTTAATGATACAGTATTTTATAGACTAAACACCTCATCCAGTTTCATCAGTGTTTACTTGCACTCATTTGTGTCTGTGCATTTTGTTGTTGATCTGTCACTCAGTCATGACTGACCTTTTGTGACCCCATGGACTGCAGCAAGGCAGGCATCCCTGTCCCTTACATTCTCCAGCAACTTGCTCAAACTCATGTCCATTGAGTTGGTGATGCCACCAACCGTCATGTCCTCTCATTCCCATCTGCACCTGCCTTCAATCTTTCCCAGCATCAAGGTCTTTTCTAAAGAGTGAGCCCTATGCATTAGGTGGCCAAAGTATTGCAGCATCAGCTTTAGCATCAGTCCTTCCAATGAAAATTCAAGATTGATTTCCTTTAGGATTGATTGGTTGGATCTCCTTGCAGTCCAAGGGACTCTCAAGAGTTTCTGTCACTCAGTCATGACTGACCTTTTGTGACCCCATGGACTGCAGCAAGGCAGGCATCCCTGTCCCTTACATTCTCCAGCAACTTGCTCAAACTCATGTCCATTGAGTTGGTGATGCCACCAACCGTCATGTCCTCTCATTCCCATCTGCACCTGCCTTCAATCTTTCCCAGCATCAAGGTCTTTTCTAAAGAGTGAGCCCTATGCATTAGGTGGCCAAAGTATTGCAGCATCAGCTTTAGCATCAGTCCTTCCAATGAAAATTCAAGATTGATTTCCTTTAGGATTGATTGGTTGGATCTCCTTGCAGTCCAAGGGACTCTCAAGAGTCTTCTCCAACACCACAGTTCAAAAGAACCAATTCTCTGGTGCTCAGCTTTCTTTATGGTCCAACATTCACATCCATACATAACTACTGGAAAAACCATATTTTTGACTCTATGGACCTTTGTTAGCAAAGTAATGCCTCTGCTTTTCAATACACTGTCTGGGCTTGTCATAGCTTTTCTTCCAAGGAGCAAGCATCTTTTAATTTAATGGCTGCAGTGACCCATCTGCAGTGATTTGGAACCCAAGAAAATAAAGTTTGTCACTGTTTACACATTGTTTCCCCATCTATTTGCCATGAAAAAATGGGACCGGATACCATGATCCTCATTTTTTGAATGCTGAGTTTTAAGACAGCTTATTCACTCTCCTCTTTTACCTTCATAAAAAGGCTCTTTAGTTCTTTGCTTTCTGCCATAAAGGTGGTGTCTTCTGCATATCTGAGATTATTATTTCTCCCAGCAATCTTGATTCCAGCTTGTGCTTCATCCAGACCAACATTTCACAAGATGCAATCTGTATATAAATTAAATAAGCAGGATGACAGTATACAGCCCTGAGATACTCCCTTCTCAATTTTGAACCAGTCTGTTGTTCCATTTCTGGTTCTAACTATTGCTTCTTGACCTTCATAAAGGTTTCATAGGAGGCAGGTATTTCCATCTCTTTAAAATTTTTCAGTTTGTAGTCTACACAGTCAAAGGCTTTGGTGTAGTCAGTGAAACAGAAGTAGATGTTTTTCTGGAATTCTCTTGGTTTTCTATGACCAAGCAGATATGGGCAATTTGATTTCTAGTTCTTTTGCCTTTTCAATATCCAGCTTGAAAATCTGGAATTTCTTGTTTCATATACTATTGAAGCCTAGCTTGGAGAATTTTAAGCATTACTTTGCTAGGATGTGAAATGAGTAAAATTATGGGGTAATTTGAACATTGATTGGAATTGCACTTTGGGATTGGAATGAAAACTGACATTTTCCAGTCCTGTGACCACTGTGGAGTTTTCCAAATTTGCTGACATTGAGTACGGCACTTTCACAGCATCATCTTTTAAGGTTTGAAATGGCTAAGCTGGAATTCCCTTACCTCCACTACTTCTGTTCGTAGTCATGCTTGACTAAGGGGCCTAAGTGGGCCTAAGGCCCACTTGACTTCACACTCCAAGATGTCTGGCTCTAG
The DNA here is from genome assembly GCA_006410635.1 of Cephalophus harveyi. Classification (NCBI taxonomy): domain Eukaryota; kingdom Metazoa; phylum Chordata; class Mammalia; order Artiodactyla; family Bovidae; genus Cephalophus; species Cephalophus harveyi. Next base: position 366,734 of record SJYT01053358.1, read on the forward strand.
GTTAGTGATCACACTGTCATGGTTATCTGCTCATTAAGATCATTTATGTATTGTTCTTCTGTGTATTCTTGCCACCTCTTAATATCTTTTTCTTCTATTAGGTCCACACCATTTTTCTCCTTTATTGTGCCCATTTTGCATGAAATGTTTCCTTGGTATCTGTAATTTTCTTGAAATGATATCTAGCCTTTCTCATTCTATTTTTTTCATCTATTTCTTTGCATTGGTCACTTAGGAAGTCTTTCTTATCTATCCGTGATATTCTTTGGAACTCTGCATTCAGATGGATATATCCTTACTTTTCTCCTTTGCCTTTCACTTTTCTTTTCTCAGTTTTGTAAGGCCTTCTCAGACAACCATTTTCCCTTGAACCATTTATCTATTTATTTATCTTTTTAAGGGATGGTTTTGATCACTGACTCCCGTACAATGTTACAAATCTCTGTCCATAGTTCTTCAGGCACTGTCTATCAGATCTAATCCCTTGAATCTGATTGTCACTTCCACTGTATAATCATAAGGGATTTGATTTATGTCATACATGATAAGCCTTGTTGTTTTCTCTACTTTTTTCAATTTAAATCTGAATTTGGCAATAAGGAATTCATGATCTGAGACACAGTCAGCTCCCAGTCTTGTTTTTGCTGACTGAAGAGAGCTTCTCCATCTTGGCTGCAAAGATATAATCAATCTGATTTCAGTATTGACCATCTGGTGATGTCCATGTATAGAATCATCTCTTGTGTTGTTGGAAGAGGGTGTTTGCTACGACCAATGGATTCTCTTTGCAAAATTCTGTTAGCCTTTACACTGCTTCATTTTGTACTCAAGGTCAACCTTGCCTGTTATTCCAGGTATCTCTTGACTTCTGACTTTTGCATTCCAGTGCCTTATGATGAAAAGGAAATCTTTTTTTTTTTTTTGGTGTTAATTCTGGAAGGTCTTGTACATCTTCATAGAACCGTTCAACTTCAGATTTTTTAGCATTAGCAGTGTGTGTGCATAGCTCTATCTAATTTGATCCCATGTATATATGTATGTGATCCCACACAGTCAAAATATAAACTGTTCCATCACCACAGGAAAACGCCCTTACTTCCCCTTTAGAATTGTATTCATCTGCCCCACCACTGTCCTTTTCCTTTGCTAATTTCTAATCTGTTCTTCATTTCTATAATTTATCTTTTCAAGGGTACTATGTAAGTGAAATTGCATAATATGTAAACCTTTAAGATTGGATGCTTTTTTTCCTAAGTATAATGTCCTTAAAATGCATTCAAGTAGTTACATGCATCATTAGTTGGTTCCTTTTTATTATTGAGTAGCATTTTGTATGGATGTACCACCATTTGCATAACCATCTATTTGTTGAAGGAAATTGTCTATGTTTCTTGTTTTGAGCTTTTAAAAATAAAGTTGTTAAGAACCTTAGTGTTCAAGCTTTTGTGCAAGCACAAGTTTCATTTTTTTTTTTTCTGGGATAAATGCCCAAGAATATGATTGTTAGGTTATATGATAAATGCATATTTAATTTTATAAGAAACTGCTGAAATATTTTCCATAGTGCTGTTCCATTTTACATCTCATAAGCAATGCACATGAGATACTGCTTCTTTTCATTTTTGCCAACATTTGGCATTTTTATTATTTTTTTAAACCTAGCCACTCTAATATAAATGTAGTAATAACTCACTGTGGTTTTAATTTGCATTCCCCTAATGGTTAATGATGTTGAACATCTTTTCATGTGCCTCTAAGATTTTAGAAACAGCCTTACTTCATAATTCAATGAATATTGAATATAACTATGTAGTCTTTATTTAGTAATTCTGATTACAAGTCAAAATAAAAGCTTTCATAATGTTCCCTTAAGATTTATATGCATTTATGAGGTTCATGAAATACAAATCTCATAAAAGAAGATGTAGTTAGAACAAAACCTCATTAATCTGTTTTCCTCTATTTCATGACATATTATAATTCATGCAAAGGCTGCTGTTATTTTGTCTAAATGGATTCTTTTTTTAATTTTTTCTCCAAAATGATGTTTTTAGATGTTGAATTGAAAGTAAGAAAGGAAATTAGAAAGAATACAGACTTTCATTTATATTTTGTTTACATTTTCAACAAGCATAAAGCAAATATATTTGTTAATTTGGAATACATGCATATATGCGTGTGTGCATGCTAAGTTGCTTAAGTTGTGTCCAACTGTTTATGACCCCTTGGACTGTAGCCCAACAGTCTTCTGTATCCATTGGATTCTCCAGGCAAGAATACTGGAGTGAGTTGCCATGCCCTCTTCAAGGGGATCTTCCCAACCCAGGGATCAAACCCCAGTCTCTTATGTTTCCTGCATTGACTGTTGAGTTATTTACCACTAGTTCCATCTGGGAAGCCCATATATATGTATACATATTTATATTTATATGTATTAATATACACAAACTTCAGGAGTAGTAGGTCAGTCCAGATAGGGAACAAAAAAGGTTTGGTGAGAAGAGGTTTCTATTTGCATTTAGCACACTTGTTATCTTCTTAAATCAGATATCTGATTATCCCTTTGTCTCTCTCTCTACCAGCAATGCTTCTCATCCCAGAAATGTTAGTAAATTGTGTAATTATGATATCACCAGAGGCCACAAATTTCCTATGTCTCTTTTCTTTAGAAAATGAAATTATTTTAATAATCCTGGTGGCTCAGAGAGTTAAGAATCCACCTGCAATGCAGGAGACCTGGGTTCTATCCCTAGGTCAGGAAGATCTCCTGGAGAAGGAAATGGCAACCCACTCCAGTATTCTTGCCTGGAGAATCCAATGGAACGAAAAACCTGGCCAGCTACAGTCTATGGGGTAACAAAAGAGTCAGATACAACTGAATGACTAACACATTTTCAAATATGTGAGCAACCTATTCCCAGAACCACAAGGAGTCATTTCCTAGGGCTACTCCTATTTAAAAAAAGTCATCATTCTGTTCAGGGTTCAGGAAGAACATGGATAACAATTTCAAATTTGTGTAACTGAAGAAAGTTCAATAAAGGAACTGTTTGGAATAATGTGTTAAAGAAATAGGGACAGACACCATGGAAAACTTAGCTACCTACACTGCAATTTACTGGGACCTTCTAGATAGACATGTCAGGCCCAGTTGGGGTAGGTAAATGCTTTTGCCATTTTACTGAAATAATGCTGAGGATGTTCAATTTTACCTTTACCTTAGTGATGTGTAAATGGATGAAAGCACAATTTACAGAAATAAAAGAGTGGTTTATTTCCTCACATTTTTAAAAAATACATCTTTATCCTCTTTCTTGAACATAAAACTCATAATATTAATAAAATTTTGTAGAACCTATAGGCTAACAAGCAGTCTTACATGAAAATACTGGCTACTAAATGAAGAAACTAGTAAGACTACTAAGAAAACTTTAGTTAATGCCTTAGCAACCCATGACATGTATTTATATTCAAACACATACACAGATACATAACTTCAAATTGGATTGCTCTCTGCCTTGAACAATGCTAACAATTGATTAATTCTTGTCTACTGCTCTTAATGTACAAAAGCTATTCTAAGCATCCTACTTCTATTAACTAATTTGTGGTTGAGTCTAGCTTATTTAGGAGTCTATGCCCTCAACCACTGTACTAAGTATCAAAATACCATTGCACAAAACAGATCAGATCACAACAAAAACCTTATGCTTAAGATGATTTTTTGAAAATATAATTATCTCTGAGAATGTCTTACTTGCTGAAAAGTATTCTTTGAAATGTTAGATAAAGGGCAAGCCATCAATAACTCTAAGCTCACAAATACTTGCATTTTTTTTTATCATGTTCAAGCAAAGCTTCATGAGAATAACAAAGAGGCTGCATTATAGCATCATGAAAAGAAAAAAATAAAATGAGAAGAGGTACATTATTCAAATTAACAACCCCGTCTGTGAGGACAAATAAATGTTACCTGTGTATCTCTTGGAAATACTTGTTATGTATAAGTAAAACTAAATAATGTAATAATTGACTGTCCCTTGATGTTTTCTCTTATAGAGTTCACTTTTTACCTAAGAAGGGAAGTAACTCTTCAGGATAAGACATTTAAGAATAACTTGAAAGAAAATATCTGTTGGATTGATTTCATTTTTAAAAGTTTTGCTTTCAATAGAGTCTAAAGGTTGAATGGTCATGCACGGAAGCTTGAACAAGTATTGATGCTCATAAAATATTATTGTGAAAATGACAAAAAGTCAGTTTCCTCTCTTGCAAATCTGGATTAAATTGAGCGAGTTTTGTTTACTAGCATTGATAGAACATTCTTTATTATTGTGACTCATAGGCAGACATTTACATGTTCATGTTATAAAAGTGTTTTTAAATGATTTATGCTTTGAAGTAAATAGTACCTGATGAGGGATTGGTAAACAGGTATTATCAGAGTACCGAGCCTTTTACTTATGAACATATGGGAAACATGAGTATACTTTTGGACTATATGTTTCAAAAATTCAATTAGAAATATACTGTAACATAAAATGTTTTGTTTTCTGAAGTGATTCCTTGATGTGGTTGATGATATTATACAGAGAAGGAGAATTGTAGGTGATGGAGAGTCCTGTAAACAACAGTACAGAAAAAGGGAGATTACAGTGGCATCTATTCTCCATCCTAGAGTGAAGTCTTATTGTTAGAAACAGGGCCTAGAGTGAAGTCTTATTGTTAGAAACATGACATTTCCAAATATCAAAATTATTTAATTCAGGCATTTTGAGACTTGGGTATAGTCCATCTTTGAATTTCACCTGTCAGTATTCTGTTATTTGGATTCCCCCTGACAAAGCACTGAGGATATAAACCATTTCCTTTCTCTGCATCAAACTGTTTGCAGTTCTGGAACCCCAGAGCTTGGAGATTATGAAGTTTTATCATTGCATCAGAAATTTGGCATGAGTGTTAGCATTCTCAAGTGTCTCTGACACTGGAGTGGCAATCTGCCACATGACTTTTTGAGAGAGAGTCTTGTATAGAGTTGTGAACTTTGAACACTGTACAAAGATAATAACACTTTACTTCCGAATTTAGATTTGTTGGTTGGTTACTTTGTTGTTGTTTTTGGCACAATTTAATATAGGAGAAATTGAATATGTTTCAGTGTTAACAGGAAGGGGTAATCAAGAATTAGGCTTTGAAGGTACAGGCCAAAATAGAATAAATCTGTACAATCTCCCTGAAAAGCTGAAAGACAATGGGACACAGAGCCTTTGTAAAGGGACTGTGTTTTTTGTTATATTAGAACAAAGGGCAGGGACAAATTTTATGGTGATTACAAGGAAGAAATTGAGATCATGATCATATGAAGGGTTCAGAGAGAACAAAGTGCAAAGTAGATTGGTGTCCATTTAGGACTATTGGCTACTCAGCAAAATACATAGGAGGAGGGTGGAGGGCAATTAGGATTTTGTGTAGAGAACTTTTAAAATAATTTTTCAGGGAAACTAACTGTAAAATAATCATTACACAACTCTATCATGTGCACCACTAATATGACTATATGAATTAATATTTACTGAAATGAGAAATAATGGTTTGACATACTTATTAATCAACAATCTTTTAAAATTATAAACACTAATATAATACATCACTAACATCTAAGCTTACTGTCCTTTTTTACTTAACTATTTTTTCCTAGAAAAGTAAATAAATCATGACCTATATTTAATCTCTTTTAATTTTGTAATATACATGTTAGGTGTGAAACCCATTTTTTAGATTCAGCCCCGTTATGAACTGAATTGCTCCCATCCTCAAAAAAGAATTCATATATTGAAGTCTTAATTCCTAGTAGTTTATGATGTCACTATTCTAGGATATATAGCCTTTAAAAAGGCAGTTAAAATTGAATGAAATCTTAAGGGTGGGGCCCTGATGCAATCTGACAGATGTCCTCATTAGAAGAACATGAGATAGCAGGCACATGCACACAAAGAGGAAAGACCAGTTGAAGAGGCAGCAATAAGCCTCCAGTAGCCTAGGAGAAGGCAATGGCAACCCACTCCAGTGTTCTTGCCTGGAGAATCCCAGGGACGGGGGAGCTGGTGGGCTGCCGTCTATGGGGTCGCACAGAGTCGTACATGACTGAAGTGACTTAGCGGCAGCAGCAGCAGCAGCCTAGGAAAGAGTCTTCAGGAGAAACCAAACTTGCAGTCACATGTATGTTGCACTTCCAGCCTCCATAACTGTAAGAAATACGTATTTGTCCCTTACACTACCCAATGGTATTTTGTTATGACAGCCCTAGCAGGTTAATACCATGCCTTAAACATTAAGAAACTACAATAAGTCTCCCAAACCCTTCAGGTAAATAGTGAAACATGCATGGCTTATATGATGTATAAAATATAAGAAATATTTTGTCAAGCAAAATAAAATGTTAGTGATCCTAAAGTAATTTTTAAATGAAGAGATATAAAAAATCAGGATAGGATTTTAAACTAAAAAAAATTTGAAGTCTACACTGTCTCTAATCTATTAACTGAATTTGTTTTACATGCACATATACACACATGGGCACATACACTGCCAACATTTAAGGAAATCACTCTTAACTTCAAGACTATAAAGCTCAACTTTCTTTCTTAGTGCTTCAATTTACTTGCCTACCATCAGCGAATGTGATTCTTAGCCTCTAAAAATTTCCTTTGGCCTTTTAGAACTTTAGTTTTCTTGTCTTTAAAATATGCATAATAATGTCTTCCTAGTCTCCCTTACAGTGATGATGATCAAATGAAATAATGATCATAAAGGCCCTTTTTGAATATTACAAAGACTGATAAAAAATGTTGGAAACTGTAACATTGACTAAAAAAGGGCCTTATGAGGTATATAATTATTTTACTTCAATGAATTCTTTTGTGTGTGTGTGTGTGTGTGTGTGTGTGTAAGGAAACTGAGGCATCAAATTGTTTATAAGTTCAATAGCTGAGAAAGAATAAGGCCATTCCTTTGACCTGAGTTGCATTTTTCTTGATATGGTAAATATTTTTTTTTAGTTACTCATTAAGATTAAAATGGGTTGATTATGTAGGAGTCAGATTTCCATTTGATTAAATGCCTGAAAGGGATGATTTTCTTAAATTTAATACAAATTAATCTGCCAATTTTAAAATACGATTAAAGAGACCATAAAATATCCTCATTATGCATGGTTTTCAAGTTTCACAAAAGATAACATTTTCAAACCACAATTTTCATTATTTTAATTTACTTTTCCTTCTAAATAAAAGCTCTGTACAGACTTCATAATTTATTATTCTCTATGTTTTAAAAGACTTCAACTGACATAAAGTTTTTCTGACTATACATCAGTGTTGAATAAGCTTGGTTATTTCCATGTAATTCTATTTTAATCATTGGCTTTCCTGGACAATTCAGTTATCATACTTGAACAAAATATATCTTGATTTGATAAGAAACACAAGAGAGAATTCACCAACCAGAGACCAGGGCACTAAATAGCCATTTAGAATAATATTTTAGAAATTGAATAGAGATGACTATAATGTTACACGCCTAGTTTTAAGCTATTTATTTTTAATGTTTACATTAAAATGCATGAAAAACATAAAGAACAATTAAAATAGCACTTGAAGAAAAATGATAAAAATATAAGAATCCCACTGAAATTTTCTATACCTACACTCTCAGACATTCACATGCTATACAATATGATCTGCCAAAGTACATGGCCTAAAATAAAATAATAATTATGTAATAATACTACCTAAGTGATCATATCTCCTGCAATCAAATTGAGGTGGTGGTGTCCTTTTCTTTGACTCAGCTGATCGTTACCATCTTTTAAATAAATCTCTTCTGCCTGCTCTGTTGAGACATAGCCTGAGCAGCAGAGGTATTGATTTCTGTGTAATTATTATAAATGTTAAGTTGCTATTACTGATGCATATGGTAGTAATGCTTTGTTCATCTCAAGAAAAGGAGAACTGTTTTTTTTTTTTTTTTGCTTCAGAGACATGCACATGAATGATGAAAAAGAGATTTTCAACTGCATGAGAAAATGAAGATCTCTTGCAATGAGATATGCACTGTCTCCAGCACACACCTGCACTGCTGAGCACCATCAGATAAGAGCATCTTTCAATTGCTGTACAGACCTCTATGGCACATGATATTAGTAATGCATATTCATGCCACAGGCAGATTGTTCATGTTTAGCAATTTAAAAGTAAGGATCAGGGGAAAAAAAAAAAAAAAGTTTGGTTTCTCTAAACCCGAGGTCAGATGTCAAGCAATCAACATTAACCAATTATCTAAATACAGTAGAAATGTGCTTCTGTTTATCTTTGTTTCTCAGCTGATACTTATAATCACACTACAGCTTACAGTAAAGATTTTGAGTTAAACAGGCTTCAGGTTGCAATCACAAATAACATCACACATTAAACTACAATTAGGTCAATTACCCATGCCAATTCTAAAAGATTATTGTGCAGAATATGCTTCATGTTGCAGATTCATGACTGTAATTATTAGAAAGGACTGCTTATGAGGTGCCCCTTGGCTGGTGCTTGGGGACTTGATTCTGGATTGGGTTCTCACCATTTCCTGAAATGGAATGTACAAAGCTGGACTGAATGCCAGATTAAATATGTTAAAAGGTATGCATGCTTTACATGAAGGTTTTTATACACATTTCTGGAAAATTAGAAAAAGAACACACACACACATACACACAAAGTTTGCATTGAGAATTTTTTAATGTGAATTTTTTCCCTGGCTAGAAAACATATATTTTGCTCCAAAATATACTATTACAAAGGTTTGTTTATTCATTCATACATCCAGAAAATAAACTGGCATGGAACATGCTGAGCCTGGAAGAAAGAACAAAGGAGACTACACCCCAAAGCAACTACAGAGCTAGTCAAAGTGAACTGGCATATATTAGCAGAATATAGGTGGGACGAAACTGTGAGGAAGATGCGTCAGGAAGGGCTAGAAAGAAACGCTGGATAAGGGAGGGTATATTGGTTTGTGAGAACTTTCCTAGAATCCATAAAATATTGACTGTCTGGCAAAGACCCAATAAACATGTTTCTAGGAAGAAGCCTGCGGAAATGAAGACATACATTGAATGAGGTGGCTATGGCAGAGTGCCATAAAAGAGAAGATTAAAAGATTTAGAAATTGGGGATTCTAGAGTGAATATACTTCATGAGGCAGAAAATCTATGAGAAGTTTAGGTTTTATAAAAGATTCCAGAGAACAGACCATTTCCTAAATGTATAAAGAAATACATTGTGGGAGGTATTCACATTCCTAAGAAGTTCAGTGAAAGTTACTCCTCCGCAGTCCAAAACTAAATATATCAGATGCTGTTATAGTGCTGAGTGTGTGAGTTGCTCAGTCATGTCCGACTCTTTGAGACCCCATAGTCTGTGCCCACCAGGCCCTTCTGTCCATGGAATTCTCCAGGCAGGAATACTGGAGGGGCTAGTCATTCCCTTCTCCAGTGGATCTTACTGACCCAGGGATAGAATCTCGGTTTCCCACACTGCAGGCATGTTCTTTATCATGTGAGACACCACCAGCACTCTGAGTGCTCAACACAATGGAAATAATTCTCATTATTTAGTCCCTAAGTTGTGTCCAACTATGCTACTCCATCAACTGTAGCCACCAGTCTCCTCTGTTCATAGAATTTTCTAGGCAAGAATACTGGAATGGATTGCCATTTTCTTCTCCAGGGGACCTTCCTTATCCAGGGATCTAACCCACATCTCCTGTGTTGGCAAACAGATTCTTTTCCACTGATCCACCAAGGAAGCTCAATGGGAATGAAGTAATTTTTAAAATCAAATAGAGAAGAGGAGAGATGATGGCACTTAAACATCACAATTAACATGGAAAAAGAGACAGAGATCAGTTTCACTGGGAAAGGTTAACTACACTTTCTTCTACCTTTCCCTCGGGAAAAAAAGAAAAAAAAAATTCCTCCAGAATCTTGGAAATGATGCTTCCAAAACTTGCATGAATATGCTGGTCCAGTTAGTGTAATGAGTGGACTAGACTGAATGTTGTGTTTTGCTGCCCAGATCTCATTAGAAGAATGGAAAACTTAATTCCTTAACTTTGGAAGTGTTTCTGGTTCTTGATATATTGAGTTTCATATAAACTCTATGCTCTCATTGATTCATGAATTTACAGATAATATTAAGGGAACACATTTTATGTGTTTGATTTGGCTTGGATTTGGAACTCTATTATAATAAACCATGCCAAGAAAACTGTGAATTCCATTTCAAGGACTCTAACACAGGACAGAGTAAGTGTGTGTGTAAGTATAGGTCAACTTAGTTTTAATAGATTGAATTTTTTAAATGAGATTGTGTCATGAATGCTAAATGCTGATGCAAATATATTTCTGTTAATCAAACATCAAACTACAAACAAATAAAACAAAATTGAATTATGATACTGTTTCTTATTCAATACATGACCTTTGGCCAGTTATATCAATGCTCCACTTTTCTATTCTTTAATACTCATATTATCACCTATCATATGGGGCTGTTATAAGCACTAAACATGATTTTTATTTTTATATTTTTATCACAAAGACTTAGCACTGGGCCTAGTAAGTATATAAAAGAGGACGTTATGTTACTTTACATTTCTACTTCACTCCACCTGGAGCCTGTTCTTGTAGCCTGTATCTTTTTTTCTTTTTTTAGAGTATAGTTGCTTTACAATGTTGTGTTAGTTTCTACTGTACAGCAAAGTGAATTAGCTATACATATACATGATCCCCTCTTCTTTGGATTTCCTTTCCATTTAGATCATCATAGAGTATTGAGTAGAGTTCCCTGTGCTATACAGTAGGTTCTTATTAGCATTTACTATATAAATACTATATATATGTCAGTCCCAGTCTCCCTTGATATCCATACATTTGTTGTTTACATCTGTGTCTCTATTTCTGCTTTGTAAATAAGATTGTCTGTGATATAGCCACTATGGAGAACAGTATAAAGTTTTCCTTAAAAACTAAAAGTAGAACTACTGTGTGACCCAACAGTCCCAGTACTTGGCATATACCCACAGAAAACCATAATTTAAAAAAACACATGCACCCCAGTGTTCATTGCAGCATTATTTACAATGGCCAGGACATGGAAGAATCTAAATGTACATCAACAGAGAAATGAATAAAGAAGATGTGATGGAATGGAATATTACTCAACCATAGAAAAGGAGTGAAACTGGGTCATTTGTAGAAACATGAGTGGACCTAGAGACTGTTATACAGAGTTAAGTAAGTCAAAAATATCAAAACTATCATATATTGACACCATATATGTGAAGTCTGAAAAAAATCTGGGATAGATGATCTGATAGTCTAATGACCTCTTAGCATGCTGGGACCATGTCTAAGTGTTACCGTCCTATATGAACCACATTTAATGAGTGGTATTTGAGGAAAAATTCTTCAAGTCATATTCCAGAATATTATTTTGCTAAGTGAATTGTAACCAAAATCTGCAATCTGAAGTTCTCAAATTCTGAAAGGTTTAGATACTATTTCCTTCCAAAAATTATTTGAAAAAAAAAACACTATTTTAGGGACTCAAAACATATGTCACCAACCTAGCAGTATTATTTGTTTATTGTCTACTTATAAGACTGGAATATTTTAATAGATTCTGTTGACACAATTATGGTTTTACTTCCAATCAGGACAGTATAATCCTTAGTATAATAACATCATAAAGCATTTAATTTAAAATTGCTTTGTACATTTGATCTTTACATTTACAATCTTTTCAGATATAAATGTATAGTTTTGAAACACTGAGCATTATATTTACATTTTTTAGATTTACAAATTTGGTCTTTACAATCTACCAAGACATTACTGCATTTTGTTGTTCAGTTGCTCAGTCTCTTTGCAACCCCATGGACTGCAGCATGCCCAGCTTCCCTGTCCATCACCAACTCCCAGAGCTTGCTCAGACTCATATCCATTGAGTTGGTGGTGCCATCCAACCATGTCATCCTTTGTTGTCCCCTTCTCCTGTCTTCAATCTTTCCCAGCATCATGGTTTTTTCCAGTGAGTCAGTTCTTCACATCAGATGATCAAATATTGGATCTTCAACATCAGCATTTGCCCTTCCAGTGAATATTCAAAAGTGAATTCTTTTAAAGATTGATTGGTTTGATCTTCTTACTGTCCAAGGGACTCTCAAGAGTCTTCTCCAATCCCACAATTCTTCAGTGCTCAGCCTTCTTTATGGTCCAGCTCTCACATCCTTACATGACTACTGGAAACATCATGCTACTGCTGCTAGGTTGCTTCAGTCGTGTCCGACTCTGTGCGACCCCATAAAAGGCAGCCTGCCAGGCTCCCCCATCTCTGGGATTCTCCAGGCAAGAATACTGGAGTGGGTTGCCATTTCCTTCATCATAACTTTGTACAGATCTTTGTTGGCAAAGTAATGTCTCTGCTTTTTAATATGCTGTCTAAGTTTGTCATAGCTTTTCTTCCAAGGAACAAGTGTCTTCATTTCATGGCCAGAAGGGACTGACAAACCACTTCAATATTTATTCTTGCCTCAAGAACCCCATGAACAGTATGAAAAGACAAACACATATGACACTGGAAGATGAGGGCCCTTGGTGGGCAGGTGTCCAATATGATACTGGGTAAAAGCAGAGAAATACCTCCAGAAAGAATAAAATGTGAGTACTAGAATATAGATACTAATATCTTGATTTCAGAGTAAGGAGTTTGAGATACATTTGAAATGTGTCAATACATTATGTTTTATGTTTTAAGGACTACTCTTGGTTGCTCTATGGAGAGTAGATTACAAGAGACCATAGTGGAAAACGCATGTAAGATTTAATAGTAGTCCAAAGAGAGATGGGTAAGGGAGACATAAAATTAAGACCCTGAGTTATCAGAGGGGCCATGAGTCATGACAGTAACAATTTAAGTGATATTTTGAGCAAGAAACATAACTGGAGACAGGTAACAGTGTAACAGAAACTCCAATCCAAGACATAAACCTAGACCTTAGTGAGCAAGGAATGCTTGACTCAGGTGTATGTCTGTAATACTGCTTATGTGGAGAGATATTCCTAATGTAAAGAAGGACTCTATGGTGGAAATATAAGTAATTACATATTGCTTAGTAAACAATACTATGGAGTAAAAATGATATTCAATTACAGACATGAGTATGCTATGCTAATGCTAAGTCACTTTAGTCGTGTCCGACTCTGTGCAACCCCATAGATGGTAGTCCACCAGGCTCCCCCGTCCCTAGGATTTCCAGGCAAGAACACTGGAGTGGGTTGCCATTTCCTTCTCCAATGCATGAAAGTGAAAAGTGAAAGTGAAGTCGCTCAGTCGTGTCCGACTCTTAGCGACCCTATGGACTGCAGCCTACTAGGCTCCTCTATCCATGGGGTTTTGCAGGCAAGAGTACTGGAGTGGATTGCCATTGCCTTCTGAGACATGAGTATAGCACATTTTAAAGAATAGTTATATTGGCAACTGTTTCCAATAATTCCCTGTATTGATATTTCATTTTCATGGTTGCTTTCATAGTTATTTCTCTAGCTTTTCTTTCTTGCAATCTTACTTTCTGATGAGCCTCTTTTATGAGGGCAGTCACCACAGAAAATCCTCCACTGATCAAGATCCATTTTATTGAAGTATCTTTATCTAATGCATTGCTAATGAAAGCTGCTTCCCCAAATATATTCTAAAAATTACTATTGCTCCTCCTTATTGACTAACCAGAAATGTTTTTTCTCCTTCTGTGTGTAACTGTGTAGTATTCTGCTTTGTGTTTCCGACATTTCTCTGCCTTTATTAATCCTATCCTAACTCTGTACAACCCCTAACTCCCATGCAACACACACACACGTGCACACACATGCACGTACGTACACACTCCTTTGAAATCAGACTGTATTTTGTGCCATTTTGTCTGAAAGAATGACTCCTTAATTGAGATCTAGCTGGAAAGTATTTTAATATTCAATAAAAATAGATATCTCTAAAACCAGTTAATATCCTTCTCTGACTCTGGAGCAGCTCTGGAGTTTTACATTTTATGTCACAAACTTGTATTTCACATTGTATTTTAACATAATCTTGACAAACATGAAAACACAAAAGTAATGTTACAGTTTAGTTACTTTAGCTTATTTCATTTAAATCATAAATGATATACCTACCCAAAATGCTAAATAATTTGTATTACCAAAAGGGGTATAATATATATGTGTGTGTATATATATATAATGAAACTAAGCCATGCCATGTGGGGCCACCCAAGATGGGTGGGTCATGGTGGAGAGGTCTGACATAATGTAGTCTACTGGAGAAAAGAATGGCGAACCACTTCAGTATTCTTGCCTTGAGAACCCCATGAACAGTATGAAAAGGCAAAATGATGGGATACTGAAAGAGGAATTCCCCAGGTCAGTAGGTGCCCAATATGCTATGACAGAGGATGAGATAGCTGGATGGCATCACCGACTCAATGGACGTGTTTGAGTGAACTCCCGGAGTTGGTGATGGACAGGGAACCTGGCGTTCTGCAGTTCATGGGGTCTCAAAGAGTCGGACAAGACTGAGTGACTGAACTGAACTGAATTGAACTGATATAGTAATTTTCAGAATATGTTTGAGAAAGCAAAAGCAATTTTCATTATCGTGTCTGACTCTGTGCAACCCCATAGACCACAGCCCATCAGGCTCCCCGTCCCTGGGATTGTCCAGACAAGAACACTGGAGTGGGTTGCCATTTCCTTCTCTAATGCATGAAAGTGAAAAGTGAAAGTGAAGTCACTCAGTCATGTCTGACTCTTAGCGACCCCATGGACTGCAGCCTACCAGGCTCCTCCACCCATGGGATTTTCCAGGCAAGAGTACTGGAGTGGGGTGCCATTGCCTTCTCATATATATATATATATATATAGAGAGAGAGAGAGAGAGAGATTTAAAAATTTTTTGGAATAATACTGTTTATCTATATAAAGTTTGGGGTTTCCCTGGTGGCTCAGCTGGTAAAGAATCCACCTGCAATGCAGGAGATCTGGGTTTGATCTCTGAGTTGGGAAGATCCCCTGGAGAAGGGAAAGGCTACTCACTCTAGTATTCAGACCTAATTCCATGAACTACATATTTTGGTGGCTCAGATGGTAAAGTGTCTGCCTACAACGCAGGAGAACCTGGGTTCAGTCCCTGGGTTGGGAAGCTCTCCTGGAGAAGTAAATGGCAACCCACTCTAGTACTCTTGCCTGGAAAATCCCATGAATGGAGGAGCCTGGTAGGCTGCAGTCCATGGGGTTGTGAAGGGTCGGACACGACTGAGCGACTTCACGTTCACTTTTCACTTTCATGCATTGGAGAAGGAAATGGCAACCCACTCCAGCGTTCTTGCCTGGAGAATCCTAGGGACGGGGGAGCCTGGTGGGCTGCCGTCTATGGGGTCGCAGAGAATCGGACACGACTGAAGCGACTTAGCAGCAGCAGCAGCAGAGAGATTTTCACACTCACATATAAGGTTTCAACTTAGTCTTTTTAAGAGTTCTAGTTTTAAATATTGATACTTTTAAATGTTTTAAATGTTGATAAGTGATGCTGTTTGTTATACAAATGTATATAAACATGTATGTATGTGCATACTTTTATATCACTTCTCACAGTATATGTATGCTTTTGAGTGACTGGAATAATACTTGGCATTCATGAATAAACTAAATGTGTTTATTATTTAAAGTATTAGATATTTTACGTGTGTCATTAAATAATACAGTGGCAGTAATCACAAGATGTGTATAAGAGACAGTCTTTTAAATGTTTTAAATGTTGATAAGTGATGCTGTTTGTTATACAAATGTATATAAACATGTATGTATGTGCATACTTTTATATCACTTCTCACAGTATATGTATGCTTTTGAGTGACTGGAATAATACTTGGCATTTATCAATAAACTAAATGTGTTTATTATTTAAAGTATTAGATATTTTACGTGTGTCATTAAATAATACAGTGGCAGTAATCACAAATTAATATTTTCAGGAAAATAGTAAGTTTTAAATTTGATTTGGTATATTACTTAATTACAATGAAAGTATGCAACTACCATTTTAAAATATTTATGTTTGACTGAGTATTACATTTTGTTATAGTTAGACCTTTGTACATACTGCACGAAGAAGTCACATACATTTTAAAGTTAAATAAAAATTATTTTTACAAAACAACTCTGGAAAAGATGCTACTATTTATTTTTGACCTCTATTCAAGAAAATGCTTAAGGGTTCTCTTTCTCTTTTCTATTCTTGCTAGACTCCATTTCTTTAGTATAAAATCCACTGTTACCTTGAGAAATACAGAAGTATGCAAGTATTATCTAAATATACTTTTCTAGAATATTTTTGTCCTCCTGTAAATGGATGGTCTTTAATGACCACTTGCAAATACATTGCCACTTTTTTAACCACTATTGAGTCAAACAGTACATAAATAAATATCTGATAGCTCTTGTGCCTAGAAACCAGAGATATCAATGCAGTCTTGGAAATCCAAAAAAGCCTTAGGATTGTTTGCGCTTTTTTTTTTTTTTTTCTCCTCTCAGACGTTCCTTATACTTATGATTGTCAAATCTAAACATAAAAAAGACAAGTCATGATCTTTCTTGCCTCAAAGTACTAAGGGGAAAATGTGTTAAATCCTAACAAAAGCTCCTGTCAAAGACTGAAGTGAGCTATCCTTTTAGCTTTTAAAATGAAAATCTAACATTGCCACAAGATTAACTGGTATTTAGAGTCATATGAAAGCATTAGTTGCTCAGGCATGTCCAACTCTTTACAACCCCATGGACTGTTGCCCACCATGTTCCTCTGTCCATGGAGTTTTCCAGGCAAGAATACTGATATGAGTAGCCATTCCCTTCTCCACAGGATCATCCCAAAACAGGGACTGAACTTGTGTCTCCTGCATTGCACACAGATTCTATATCATCTGAGTCACCAGGGAAGCTGAGACTAATAATTGTGAAAGATTGGGGAGCAACATGAACACACAAGTATGCAATCACAAACACATAGAGAAAATGCCAGGCAATAATGACTGTAAGGGAAACTACAGTGAAAAAGGAAAGTACATTTTCTTATAACAAATCAGCCTACATGTTCCCAATTATGAAAGTGTACGCTTTTAATAGCCTTCTTCATTTTTGATTCTCTTTTCTGTTTTGTTAAGCAATCATCCATCTCAATGTACTTGCTTGAATATTTAGCTAGAGCAGGACAGGCATTTGTAAGACAGTTTTTCCTCTCTCTCTGCTTATTATCTCTCATTCTGTTTCATAACATGTTGTATTATTTTGTATCTTGATTCCCATAACAATCAGCTATTCCGTTTTTCTTTATTGACTGTTATGGTTGAAGTTTTCTTATTTTCAAACTAGTAATATTCTCATACCACTAAGATAAGATCCAGCAAGCCTCCAATATTCAATGTCCTTTAGTGACTAGCTATATTTCCCTGGACATAAGCATAAACTTAAAAAAATGATTTGTTGTTAAATAAGTGAGATTGTTGTATAAACTCTAACACTTGCTAAAATGTTTATTTCAAGAATATTAAGTAAGGACAGATCTGCAATTTCCATACCAAATAACGGCTTAAAGTTTCACATTTAATATGGCCCATGTTTGTAAAGGGTGAGAGAAAAAAAAATAAATAAATATGGTGAATATATTACTATAATTCCTTATCTTTTAGTGACAGTGAGGAAAATGTCTTAATTAATGTAAGGACTAGATATAGGTATAAATACCATTTAAAGACTCTTCGCCACCTAATGTTTATTTTTTAGTGGAATACAACTTTATTTTCAAATTTACCAATTTCTGGAACAGTAATTTTCATCACTTTATCTCATTTTTAAAAGAAAACTTTCCATTACTGTTTTTCTCTAGGGGTTTTCAACTAAAGGATCTTAGTTGCTGCAGCTGCTGCTGCTAAGTTGTTTTAGTCGTGTCCCAGTCTTTGTGACCTCATGGAGTGTAGCCCACCAGGCTCCTCTGTCTATGGGATTCTCCAGGCAAGAATATTGAAGTTGGTTGTCATGCCCTCCTGCAGGGGATCTTCCAAACCCAGGGATTGAGCCCACATTTCTTATGTCTCCTTCATTGGCAGGTGGGTTCTTTATCTCTAGTGCCACCTGGGAAATCCAAAGGATTGTAGTACTTCTATAAAAACTGTTTAATCTAACATTTGTCTTAATTGGAAAATTTAAAATAATATTTTCCCCAGCATAAATAACTTCTTTTTTATTTTATTTATTTATTTATTTATTTTTTGCTGTGCTGAGAGACTTGTGGGATCTTCATTTTCTGACCAGGGATTGAACCTGAGAAACCGGCAGTAGAACACCAGGGATTTCCCTTCATTTTTGATGTTTGCTGTCCCAAAGGAAACTTTCTAATAATATCTGCTTAGTGTTAAATGAAATTAAAACATGAAAGAATGCATAATCATTACAAGGGTGTTTCATCATCCATAATATTGTTTTGCTCTTGAATATGGTGCCAAAGATTTTTTCTTTGTACTTTTTGCCATGAGCTATTATGTTTAACCTACCTCCCTAATGTATAGAAAAAGGTAGAAATAATAACTGGTATTTATTAAGCATTTTTGTATGCCAGATAGAATTCTAATCACTTATGAAGAATTGATTAACTTAATTTTCTTAAATCTTAATGTCAACATGATTATTTTCCTAATATACTGATAGAAAAGTTTGAGTGTAAACATAATGAGCCTATTTAAATTTACTAAAAATAATTTCATTCTTTATTTTTAAATTGGTGGTTTCAATGTAAATTTCATTTCCTCACTGATCCTTAAAAGAATTGTTAGACCTATGTCCAAATGAACTAATTTCCTATCACTGTCAGATAAACATCTATTGGGAATTGTACTTACCAGTTTTAAAGCTCAATATATAGCCTTTTTGAAACTGAAATAGGTTACCCAATCAAAGCAACACTCTCCATAACTCAATGGTTAGTCAGACAAAGTGTCACCTTACAGAAAACAATATATAAACAGATATTGTTCTTGGCCAATTATGAAACTAATAGATGTCTTCATGGAAATATATTATTATCATCAAAACAATCCATGTATCATGAAGGAATTTTAGTCTCTAAGATAGATCTCAGGCCAACTACAAAAGGTGAACATCCCACTAATTCATTCTCCAGCATAACGTGTATGTTTGTGTATCACCCAGGGTCTGTGCCATCCAACCTGATTCTATCCTCTTAATCATCATTTCAGGTTTTTCTTTACATCATACTGTTAAGATGTACTTTACCTGAGTGATATTACTGTTCTTATAGTTATCTTTCTTTTCAAAGAAAGTGCTTTAGCCAACAGGAAATCTAATGGAGAAAATGTTACTGTTTTATTCTCTAAGTCATGTCCAACTCTTTTGAGACTCAATGGACTATATCCTACCAGGCTCCTTTGTCCACGAGATTTCCCAGGCAAGAATACTGGAGTAGATTGCTATTTCCTTCTCCAGGGGATCTTCAAAGACTCAGGGATTGAACCCACGTCTCCTGGATTGCAGGCAGATTCTCTACCACCGAGTCACAAAGATCAGGCACTAGACAACACTTTTAGTGAACTGGATATTCTTTAAGTAATATCAGTTGTTGCACCTTAAATTTCTGTCATCTGGTCCTGAAATGTTTCTGGCAGGTTTCTCTTTGTGAACTGTAGCACACCACCATGGTATAGTTCTAAATATGTTTTTGGAGTTGCTAATCCTCTCATTCAACCCTAATGAAATGGAATTAAAGCAAACAAACAAAAAATAAACAAACAAACAACTAAAACAATATGGGATTCCAGGGGCCTCAGTGGTGAAAAATCTGCCTAAAATGCAGGAGACTCCAGTTTGATCATTGGGCCAGCAAGATCTCCTGGAGAAGGAAATGCCAGCCTATTCCAGTATTCTTGCCTGGAGAGTACCATGGACAGAGGATCCTGGTGGGCTACAGTCCATGGGGTCACAAAAGAGTCAGACACAACTTAGCAGCTAAACAACATTAACAACAAAATTAACTTTAAATAGCAAAGAAAGCCAATGTGTTGTCCCAGTTCAGAAAAATATAAGATCCTTATGGCATTCTCCTGGGCTTCCCTGGTGGCTCAGAGGTTAAAGCATCTGCCTCCAATGCGGGAGACCTGGGTTCGATCCCTGGGTCGGGAAGATCCCCTGGAGAAGGAAATGGCAATCTACTCCAGTATTCTTGCCTGGAGAATCCCATGGATGGATCGCAAAGAGTCGGACACGACTGAGCGACTTCACCTTCACCTCACCTCATGGCATTCTCCTATTGACAATAAATCAGTTTTCCCAAATACCTGCAGCCTTCATTGTATAATTATAAGGACGGTCCTCAATTTCTTTCACCACAGGGAAGGTTCTCTCTCTGTATAGGATTGGGTAGGAGATAATCAGAAACTGGGAGAATCATAAGAGATGTTTTCTTCCCCCACAGGAAGAAACAAATAAGAATCCTTCAAGTATTTATTTAGTGGTTTACTAAATTAAGATTTAAACTTCTTCATTCTTTTTTATTTTTAATAGAAATTCTGAGAAAATAAACATTAACACTTTTATTATCTGAAACTTGTTATATTGTTTGTAGTCTGTAAATATATTTGGAGATTATTATAATTTTAAAAGCAATTTTTGAAAGTATAGTTAAAAAACAACATACTCCTTCTATGTTCCAAAATTTTTGATCAAAATAAGAAGCCCAATTTACCCCTTACCAGCACTTTAATATGATTTCCAAAATGCAAATCTAACTCCAATTGAGAAAACCAGCTGTGAAAGTGCGTTGTGTTGACAGACACTGTGATTTCAGGAATGTAATTTAGTGCTGTTCAGTTTTAGTGACCACTTAAATACTAAAATAAAATCATTATTCATTGTGGCCTGAATCCTTTCAGCTGCTTATGCTCTGATAGTTTACAATACAAACACTTTAAAACAAAGAAAGACAGTGGGAATACAAGGTGAAAAAAATTTTAATAATTATATGATATATTGCCATAAACGACTTAATAATTTGCCAATAGGAAGAAATATTCAAGTCAATTTTTCCCATATTACATATTTTCATTATTGCACAAAAGATTATTTTACTTACAAGTTCAGTCATTAAAGCTGATGAAAAGATTGCCCATGTATCTTTGTTAAAGAGACTGTAGAGCGTAAAGCATAAGAGTTGAGATCCTGAGTAAACCTACCTGGGTTCAGTTTCTGGCTGTTATCACTTGTCAGGTTGATCACCCTTGGTCAGATAAGGAGTCATGTAATTTATTTTTGCTTTAATTTTTTTCATCTGTAATAAATCATATTATTGTTGCTATCATTATATCAGTAACTTTTGTAAAACTCTTAGTTCTTTTTTGCCAGACACAAAATATGCACTCAATATATATTATTGAAATTTTTTCAATATTTTGAATCAAGAAATCAGATTCTAAAAACACAGTTTATGAATTTAATAAGCTAACCTTCCCTGCCTAATTTTAAGAATTTCAAATAGTAAGAGTTACTTACTCATGTTAGCTGAGTTTTACTTAAAAAGATGATACCATTGTTTTGAAGTCATATTGGTATTTGTATATTGTATGCTAGTGGTAAGGGCCTCACCTTATGGGTGGGAGTATCAGGAAAAATATCAAAGAAAATTTAAAAAAAAAAAACTGATTTTTTAAAACCGGTAACATTATTTCTTATAACATTAAGTTCTATCAGTACATTCATTTCATATCTCTTCCTGTCATAAGCATCTACAGTTTTTCTCTCCTGTGACTCACACTGTTAATTCAGTGCCAGATAAAAAGTCACAGTTTTGGTTTATCACTTGAAAAAACATTGAGATGGAGAAAGAAGTGTCTCATGAGATTACTGCCTTTTACCTTATGCCAAGAAGATAAAGGCTTGCATATTTTTAAATTAGCATAGATTTGGGGACTGTATTTTTAGAACACGAGTGGTGAAAGAGCCAGTTAAAAATGCTGTAAACTCACGTGCTTGCATAGTTTCCTAAACTGAAAGAGTTCACTCTTAACCAAAAGCAAATAGGAACAGAACACTATTTCTTCATTTAAAAATATCTCTTGAATTAAGCTGGCCATTTTTCAACAATGGGGGAATAATGAGAAATAATAGAAAATAAGAGACACCTTACAGGTAGGAGGAACAACAATTTGAATAAAAGTGAAATTCTACTCTGAAACCATGGGGTTAAGACAGTGAAGTTGAGTATTTCAAATGCTGAAATAAAAGAAGTATTCTAAGTGAATTACTAAAGAAAAATAGTTTGGCAGCTTTTTAAAAACAAAACAAAAAACCTAAACTAAATATACTCTTCCCATGTAGCCTGGCAATTGCACTGTTTAGGTATTTATCTCAGAAAAATAAAAACTTATTTCCACACACAAAGAAAACTTTACAGAGTTGTTCAGTTGTTCATAGAAATTTTGCTTGGTAGTCAACAACCATAATTTTCCTCAATAGATGAACAGGTAAAATGTGATACATACATGACACAATATGCTAGTTGGGAATAAAAAGAAATGAAATATTGATATACCTAACAACTTGGATGCTTCTGTAGGGCATTCAATTAATAGGGAAAATAATCTCAAAAGATCACAGGTTATATTATTCAATTTACAGAACATTTCAAAATGACAAGATTGTAGAGATGGGAAATAAATTAGTGTTTGCTTGGGTACAAATACTCGAGAGGAGTAGGGAAGGTATGACTATAGAAGGGTAACACAGATAAATCTTTATGGTAATGGAATAACTTTGCATTTTAATTGCAATGGTGGCAACACAAATCTACATACATGATAAAATTGCATAAATCTACATTCACACACATACATAAATTTTGGGGAACTAACAAAAAGAATTTTAGTTAATTATTCATTTGATGATCTTTTTAGGTTAAGTAAAGATTTATATTTTAAAATTGCAAAATAAATAGTTTATAAACATGCTTTATGCATTTTTAAAAATTGTATTATGAGAAGAAGCTTGCTCAGATAATAGGCAGAAGCACCCTGGAAATTGATGGTTAAACTATTTCACATCTGAGGGATTATTTTTGCAAAATTTTTGAAAATTTGAAGAATAATTTAATAAAAAAACATGGAAGATTTTAGTCTAAGTGCCTATATTTGGGCCTCCCAGGTGGTGCTAGTGGTAAAGAACCTGCCTGCTGATGTAGGAGATGTAAGAGGTGTGGATTCAATCCCAGGGTTGGAAAGATCCCCTGGAGGAGGGCATGGCAACCCATACCAGTACTCTTCTAGAAAACTCCATGGATACAGGAGCCTAACTGACTATAGCCCATAGGGTCACAAAGAGTCAGATATGACTGAAATGCCTTAGTATGCATGCACGTGCCTTATTTGTATTAAAAACATTTAATTAATAATTTGGCCACCTGATGTGAAGAACTGACTCATATGAGAAGACCCTGATGCTGGGAAAGACTGAAGGCAGGAGGAGAAGGGGATGACAAAGGATGAGATGGTTGGATGGCATCACTGACTGGATGAACATGAGTTTGAGTAAGCTCCAGAAGTTGGGGATGGACAGGGAAGCCTGGCGTGCTGCAGTCCATGGGGTTGCAATGAGCTGGACATGACTGAAAGACTGAACTGAACTGGTTTAATAATATTAATGAAATTGATTCTACATTCTAAATATTTCTTAAAAAAGCAATAATTTAAAATTAATCTTTAATAGTACTAATCTGAGTTATTTGTTTATTTAATAATTGAGTCACCCTCTATTGTTTTAGTTACCTGTAGCAGAGAGGTGACTAAAATATAGATTATTTTCCTCTCAAACATCTCATATATCTGCAGGCTACAAAAGAAAATCTAAAATACATTCAATGAATAATAAGAGTTTGAAAATGTTACTTTAAAATATTAAAATATTAAGTGAAAACTGCTTGCTCTTTGGATCACTGACTTTCTTTGGCTTCTACGAAATTATTCATGCCTAGTTTTCCACTGCACCCCTTTTCTTAGACTTCTCAAAGAAGTATCCTATCCTCCTTTTCTTTCCCCTCTTCCACAGAATCCCTCTGGGAAAGGTACTACACTATTTTAGTTTTGATCATGGGCCACATACTGATGCTCTCAAATATATGTTACACATTACAACTTTTTCTGGAGTTTTAGTTAGCTAAATTCAATTTATATTTGAGTTACCTGGAAGCATTGTAAGCACAGTGCAATTAAATCAAAATTTAATTTTCCCCTGCCTTCTCCCACAGTCCAAATATGCTCCTTTTATAGCATTTCCCATGCTGTGAATAATATTACAAGCCACATTGGTGTCTAAGCCAGAAATTCTGAAATTCTCTTCTCCCTTCTTTCCCCCATCCCCAAAGCCCTTGCATGACAAGTATTTGAGATTTATGTACTCTTGAACCCTATTTCTTGAAGTGGTTGCTTTATCTCCTTCTTTATTGCTATTGCTATACAGTCAGTCATCTCACCAGAGATTTTCTGAAAAAAAAAAAAAAAAACAAACCTTCTAATTGGTTTCAATACTTGCTAATTTATTATTCATCTTACTTTAGACTTTCTTAGTGTATTTGTAAGAAACTCACTGTCCTCATATATATTGCTTCAATGACTTTCCAGCTCCTGATGTAATGGTTTATGAGTCTATGTAAGATTTGGCTTCTGTCTTCTTCTTCCCTATTGCTTTTTCAATGAATACTTCCTCATTTTATATCTTATGATTTAACCATAGTACTTTAAAAAATTGCTTAAATGGGTTATACTCTCTCTGGCTTCTGTGTAAGTAATATAGCCTTATCTTGCCTTTTCAACGATCATTTGAACAAATTTTACCTATCATTCCATTTTCAATTAAAACATGGCTTTCTCTAGGAAAATTGCCCTGCATCCTTGTCTAGTTATTTGCTCCTTATATTTGTGTCCAGTATTTCTTATTTATTTTTCTTCTGATGTCATTTTTATTTAAGATTATTTGCCCGTACTCTTAGAAGTATTTAAGAATATTGGCCCACAATGAGGATTATGGCAATAAAATAAGACAATCAATTAAAAAAATTTTGTGGTGTATAAACTCTTTTGATCTGTATATAACACTTTTCAATTCTGAAAAATTTTATTGAATTATTCCTTTGATAATTTCTTGCTCTAAGATTCTTCTCTGATCTTTTCATTTTTTATCACTTTATTTTACAGTATATTTCCTCAAATTCTAAAATTTATCCAAATTTCTTGTTGTTGTTGACTATAGATTTTTAATATACAAAACCAATTCTGTCCTTTGAATAATCACTTTTGTAATTCTGTTTGATTTCATCTGCATCATTTTTCTTTGATCATATTAATGATAGTTTTAATTTTTTGTTCCTGCACAAACTTGTCTTTCCTTCCTATGACAGCTTTTCTATATATTTTATGATAAAATCTTTGATTAAAAGTATGGTGATCTTTAGTTTTCTGACCATGTTTCATGATGCATTGCTAAGAATCTCATTGAAAACTCTCACGAAATTGGTTATCTGTGCTGTTCACTGACAATAGATTCATTTTCTTTCTTTTTTAAAAATTTTTTATTTAATATCACATGCACTAGAGAAGAACCATTCATTCTCCTTTTAGAAGACTACAGTTCTGACTGAGGATCTTGGAGACTCAAAGGGAAGAATATTTAAAATCTCAATATTTAGAATGTGTATATTCACTTCAGTTCAATTAAGTTCAGTCGCTCAGTCGTGTCTGACTCTTTGTGACCCCATGAATCGCAGTACACCAGGCCTCCCTGTCCATCACCAACTCCTGGAGTTTACCCAGACTCATGTCCCTTGAATTGGTGATGCCATTCAACCATATCATCCTCTGTCGTCCCCTTCTCCTCCTGCCCTTAATCTTTCCCAGCATCAGGGTCTTTCCAAATGAGTCAGCTCTACACATCAGGTAGCCAAAGAATTGGAGTTTTAGCTTCAACATCAGTCCTTGCAAAGAACACTCAGGACTGATCACCTTTAGGATGGGCTTGTTAGATCTCCTTTCAGTCCAAGAACTTTCAAGAGTCTTCTCCAACACCACAGTTCAAAAGCATCAATTCTTCGGCGCTCAGCTTTCTTTATAGTCCAACTCTCACATCCATACATAACTACTGGAAAAACTGTAGCATTGACTAGATGGAACTTTTGTTGACACAGTAATGTCTTTGCTTTTTAATATGCTGTCTAGGTTGGTCATAACTTTCCTTCCAAGGAGTAAGTGTCTTTTAATTTCATGGCTGTAGTCACCATCTGCAGTGATGTTGGAACCCAAAAAATCAAGTCAGCCACTAATTCCACTCTTCCCCTATCTATTTGTCATGAAGGGATGGTACTGGATGCCATGATTTTAATTTTCAGAATGTTGAGCTTTAAGCCAACTTTTTCACTCTCTTCTTTCACTTTCATCAAGAGGTTCTTTAGTCCTCCTTCACTTTCTGCCATAAAGGTGGTGTCATCTATGCATTTGAAGTTATTGATATTTCTCCCAGCAATCTTGATTCCAGCTTTTGCTTACTCCACCCCCACGTTTCTCATGGTGCACTCTGGATATAATTTAAATAAGCAGGGTGACAATATACTGCCTTGACATACTCCTTTTCCTATTTGGAACCAGCCTGTTGTTCCATGTCCAATTCTCACTGTTGCTTCTTGACCTGCACACAGGTTTCTCAAGACCTGTATATTCACTCAATATAGGTTTCTCATCCCAAGGACGGGGGAGCCTGGTGGGCTGCCATCTATGGGGTCACACAGAGTTGGACCCGACTGAAGTGACTTAGCAGCAGCAGCAGCAAGACCTGTATATTCTCTTAGTCTCCCTCTTTTCCATACATTTCTTCTGCCACCCACTAACCTCAGAGTTCCCACGTCCAGAAATCCCTAATTTTACCTCTAGTGCTTCCGTTTCCTGATATTACAATGAATAAAACAAGCGAGAACCTTGATATTAAATAAAATATTTCACGTATATCCCCTATTTTTTAGTTCCAATTCAAATCATTTCCAGGAGAGCTCTGAAAATATTTAAGCTTTTCAAGGAGACTCTATTGAGTATATGTTGATGTTGTTTTTCCCTTTGTTTTTAACTGCATAGCTGATAGATGTGATTCATGATTTTGAATCAGTTAAAACTCACTCTCTGCCCTTCCAATTTTTTGAAACTTTGCTCTGCTTTCCAAATTTCCAATTTCCAAAGCTCTTATCATTGTGTTTTTCAGATTTTGCTTTCAACTTGCCTCTTTTTACCTCAGTTTGAGGAATAATGAAATAAAATATGAAGGTTCAACTTGTAATTTTATGATTAATCTCATTTATATTTCATAATAACCCTATGAAATTGCTAGTATTTCCTTTCCCCTTTACATGTGAATAAAAATCCTTCATTTTCCTAAGGTCGCAAAGCTAGTAGTGGGAAATTCAAGGCAAAATAAGTAATTGAATTTACAGTTGTTGATCTTAGCATTTATCAGAGGAATGAAAAATATATTCCCCTATCTCTGATCATAGAAAGCATCCATACTTTATCTGGACACTCTTGTCTATACAGAGGGTTCAACTTGTCTTTCCAGCTACTACAACTGATAAAGGTTAGCACTCAAGAGGAAAGCTATTTGCCATCTGTGATGATCACTTAGAATCAAAAGAGAAAAAAAATAATGGCTAAAATTCACTGGACAGTCTTTTGTGCTAGATAATTTGCATATACTTTGAATTTTTCAAAATAATTCTGCAACATTTTCCTTCTCCATTCATGAATGAGGAAACTTTTAAAGAAAGGTTAAATAGCTCATGATTAGTTTGATTCATATAAATCTACAGTTTGTGATATAGCAATTAGTTGTCAGGTTCTAGAGTCAAATAACACTGTGTCTAACACACCCTGCCATTTACCACCTGATCTGGCTCTGATTCCTTTCTATCCTTATGCCTTAATGTTCTCAAATATAAAATGAGAATTATTTAATTGAGTAAGAAAATGATAGCTATTCTAAATAAAAAGACACTATGTGATTATTGTTTTCATCTTATTCATTGATATATCACAAGCCTTAGGAGTATTGTCTGGCAAATTGTCCCATGTATGCATGCAAATGTGACTGTGTGTCTACATGTGCAATAAAAGTATATAAGATATGAACATACTATTTTAACACACTGTATTTAAATGATTACTGTTACCCTCTGAGATATATTTCTCTTTTCTGATATACAGGAACTGAGAAAGGGTAGTTTCAAAAACTGTTAGGCTCTCAGAATAAGCATTCATGAATCTGAAATGCCATCTTTTAAATATTGTACCACATCCAAAGTTTCAGTCATTCTGTGAAATGGTGATCAGTGAGTGAGGAAAGCATTAGCTTTATTGCTAGCCATATATTACAGGGAGGCAGGTGGCAAAGCACCTGCCACCAGAGCTTTCCAGCCTGTCCCCCTCACACTTGTGAGGTTTATGAAAATTAACCAAGGCACAAATGTTTCAGCAAAAATACACTTTGACTCTGTTTAAAGACACATTTAGCAACATGCTTCTGGGGATTTTTTTCAAATAGTCATAATGTAAATGTAAAATAAGATACTTGAACTTTGTCACATTTCATGTTTAAATCCACTACAGCAATCTTGATGTGTAGGCTTTCATAGAATATTTATTACCAACAATACATGCAAACACATGAATGTGTACACATATATACACACATGTATATCTATATACATAATTTTCCTTTAGAGTTACATAAGGAAAACATTTGTTTGGAAACATGGAATTATTCCTTTTCCTCACTTTTTGACCTATACAGAAAACTATAGATATGCCAATTCTGTCTTCACCTGCAGACAATTCTATTCAAGAGTAATTAATGACTGTGAAAGATTCAACAATAATAAAGGAAAAACACTGTGTTAGAATTGTCTTAAACTAAAGAGATGTGTTTTCTCTTCTAGAGACACATTGAATTATAGGAATAGAACAGAATAGAAGGAATTGACACAAGCATTTGAAGGCATTTGATCATAGCTATTTTAAATAAGAAAGATGTCAGTTCTGGATCTTTCTGGATCCTGAAGGCTAAGCAAGTACAGACTATGAGATTGAGAGCATTCTGCATTAATCTTACAACGAATGCAGTCAGCCTGAGAATCAGAGGTGGAGAAGGTTGATAAGGTACAGAGACCTAGAGCAGAAAAATCAAAGTTACTGACTCCTCTTGAGATTCCTCAGCTTCTCCTGGATATACAATTTTCTATTTCTCTAACAATAAAAGAATGGACATTGAGGAAAGGCAACAAACAATGGATAGCACACCAATTTCCTTCTATAAGTAATTATGCACTGTTTCAATCTAAGAGTGGAGAAAACTGAGACTAATTTCTTCCTTGACATTAAGTGGCAAATTGTGATTTTAGTCTAGTTCTTTCTGTCTCTGAAATCTCTGCTTCTCCATTATTGCTCTGCTTTTCTATCTCATAAATGCTTAGTAACCCAGAGTAATTTTTGAATCACATTTGAAAGGTAAATTATGGATCCTTGATATTACATCTCAATTCCAAGTTTGAGGAAAACTAACAAGATATCTTCTTTTCTTGAAAATATGCTTTAATTGTAAATTATAAAAACATATTTAATATGTTAGAAACAAATGACATAAATACATTTATATGTGTGTACGTGTACAGATATATGTACATATATATAATCTATTCTTTGTATCTAAGAGTTGTTTTATATTTACTGTTTTCTTTTAGAGTCCATAAATACATGAGTTCATGTCGTATTTGTCTTTCTCTATCCTGATGTATTTCACTTCACTGGATGCCCTCAAAGTCCACAACAAACATCATTTGTTCATGTTGACTTGATCTTAAGAAAAAAAAAANGTCAGCCTGAGAATCAGAGGTAGAGAAGGTTGATAAGGTACAGAGACCTAGAGCAGAGAAATCAAAGTTACTGACTCCTCTTGAGATTCCTCAGCTTCTCCTGGATATACAATTTTCTATTTCTCTAACAATAAAAGAATGGACATTGAGGAAAGGCAACAAACAATGGATAGCACACCAATTTCCTTCTATAAGTAATTATGCACTGTTTCAATCTAAGAGTGGAGAAAACTGAGACTAATTTCTTCCTTGACATTAAGTGGCAAATTGTGATTTTAGTCTAGTTCTTTCTGTCTCTGAAATCTCTGCTTCTCCATTATTGCTCTGCTTTTCTATCTCATAAATGCTTAGTAACCCAGAGTAATTTTTGAATCACATTTGAAAGGTAAATTATGGATCCTTGATATTACATCTCAATTCCAAGTTTGAGGAAAACTAACAAGATATCTTCTTTTCTTGAAAATATGCTTTAATTGTAAATTATAAAAACATATTTAATATGTTAGAAACAAATGACATAAATACATTTATATGTGTGTACGTGTACAGATATATGTACATATATATAATCTATTCTTTGTATCTAAGAGTTGTTTTATATTTACTGTTTTCTTTTAGAGTCCATAAATACATGAGTTCATGTCGTATTTGTCTTTCTCTATCCTGATGTATTTCACTTCACTGGATGCCCTCAAAGTCCACAACAAACATCATTTGTTCATGTTGACTTGATCTTAAGAAAAAAAAAATATTTGTACACGATTAATTGATATTCATTATGTTGTTATTTAGCATATGATCAAGAAAGTCTGTTTACTTTTAGAACATTTGAGTACAACTCAACACATACATTTAACTGCAAATCAACACTGAGACACCTGTGCTTCTGTAACTGGTCAACTTACATTAAAAGCATGTGTTAGGTATATGGGGGAGGGTAGAGTTAATGTTTTCTGGACAAGAGAAAAAGTATTCTTAAGTGCTACAATGCTAAGGAGCTAAAATGATCTCTACCCCTAGGGACTCTGGCCAGCAGATACACAGGACNCTGTGCTTCTGTAACTGGTCAACTTACATTAAAAGCATGTGTTAGGTATATGGGGGAGGGTAGAGTTAATGTTTTCTGGACAAGAGAAAAAGTATTCTTAAGTGCTACAATGCTAAGGAGCTAAAATGATCTCTACCCCTAGGGACTCTGGCCAGCAGATACACAGGACCCTTAAAATTCCCATCAAAGCTCCCTTCTATCTTAATGGCATTGTATCTAAATGCTTTTTATTCTTATTTACTTAGATTCCTGCTTTTTAATCTTATGTCCTTTAAAGATATTTCTCTTACTTTTTTATACTTCTAGCTTTAAACATTTTATATTACATATTTCCAGTACAAGAGGATAGTAATATAATGACATAAAAATAGGTGCCCTTAGATAAAATTTTTGGGACATACTAGGTTCTGTGAAGTAAAGGTCACCATGTAGATGGAGATTTACATAAGCACTTTCATTTCTCTTTTCACTTGAATTTGCAAAGAAGAGTTTATGAAAGGAAGATGTTCTATAAACTTTACAGTAAAATGAAGAGAACATCAGTTCAGCTCAGTACAGTTCAGTCGCTCAGTTGTGTCCGACTCTTTGCGACCCCATGAATCGCAGCACGCCAGGCCTCCCTGTCCATCACCATCTCCCAGAGTTCACTCAGACTCACGTCCATCGAGTCCGTGATCCCATCCAGCCATCTCATCCTCGGTTGTCCCCTTCTCCTCCTGCCCCCAATCCCTCCCAGTATCAGAGTCTTTTCCAATGAGTCAACTCTTCGCATGAGGTGGCCAAAGTACTGGAGTTTCAGCTTTAGC
>SJYT01053361.1:0-20193 GCA_006410635.1 Cephalophus harveyi
GCTTCTCCAACTTTGGCTGCAAAGAATATAATCAATCTGATTTCGGTGTTGACCATCTGGTGATGTCCATGTGTAGAGTCTTCTCTTGTGTTGTTGGAAGAGGGTGTTTGCTATGACCAGTGCGTTCTCTTGGCAAAACTCTGTTAGCCTTTGCCCTGCTTCATTCCGTACTCCAAGGTCAAATTTGCCTGTTACTCCAGGTGTTTCTTGACTTCCTACTTTTGCATTCCAGTCCCCTATAATGAAAAGGACATCTTATTTGGGTGTTAGTTCTAAAAGGTCTTGTAGGTCTTCATAGAACCATTCAGCTTCAGCTTCTTCAGCATTACTGGTTGGGGCGTAGGCTTGGATCACCGTGATGTTGAATGGTTTGCCTTGGAAATGAACAGAGATCATTCTGTCATTTTTGAGACTGCATCCAAGTACTGCATTTCAGGGCTTCCCTGGTGGCTCAGAGGTTAAAGCGTCTGCCTGAAATGCAGGAGACCTGGGTTTCGATCTCTGGGTTGGGAAGATACCCTGGATAAAGAAATGGCAACCCACTCCAGTACTCTTGCCTGGAGAATCCCATGGAGGGAGGAGCCTGGTAGGCTACAGTCCATGGGGTCGCAAAGAGTTGGACATGACTGAGCGACTTCACCTCACTGCATTTCGGACTCTTTCATTGACCATGATGGCTAGTCCATTTCTTCTAAGGGATTCCTGCCCACAGTTGTAGATATAATGGTCATCTGAGTTAAATTCACCCATTCCAGTCCATTTTAGTTAGCTGATTCCTAGAATGCCAACATTCACTCTTGCCATCTCCTGTTTGAAGATCTTTTTTTCATGAACAGTATGAAAAGGCAAAATGATAGGATACTGAAAGAGGAACTCCCCAGGTCGGTAGGTGTCCAATATGCTACAGGAGATCAGTGGAGAAATAACTCCAGAATGAAGGGATAGAGCCAAAGCAAAAACAATATCCAGTTGTGGATGTGACTGGTGATAGAAGCAAGGTCTGATGCTGTAAAGAGCAATATTGCATAGGAACCTGGAATGTTAGGTCCATGAATCAAGGCAAATTGGAAGTGGTCAAACAGGAGACAGCAAGAGTGAACGTCAACATTCTAGGCATCAGATGGACAGGGAGGCCTGGTGTGCTGTGATTAATGGGGTCAAAAAGAGTCGGACACGACTGAACGACTGAAATGAACTGTGATTATCTTTACTGAATCAATGGGATGGTGTTAAGGAAATTATAATTACAGATTCAATAAAAATAGAACTTAAATCCAAAAGACTATGTACTGTGTGCTCATTTGCTCAGCTGTGTCCAACTCTTTGTGATCCCATGAACTGTAGCCTGCCAGGATCCTCTTCATGGGATTTTCCAGGCAAGAATACTAGAAGTGCATTGCCATTTCCTCCTCCAGGAGATCTTCCCAATCTAGGGATCGAACCCCTGTTATGTGCTTTGCAGGCAGATTCGTTACCACTGTGCCATCTGGGAAGCCCATGTACTACACACTTCTATTTGTATGAGATTGTAGAAAAAGCAAAACTAGGGTGTCTAAACAGAGTTCAGCTGTTGTTAGGGCCTGGTGGCCGATTGAGGGGACCTAATACAAAGGAACACGAGAACATTTTAGGGTAGTATCTTAATTATTGTGCTGACATGATTCTATTCAAGCACTCATTAAACTGTACTTTTGAAATTGGTTAGTTTTAGTGCATCTAAATAATACCTTAATAAACATAATTGAGGAGGAAATGGACAAGATTCGCCTAAAACTGTTTAGGTTTTTGAGGCAAGACCTTAAGTTCTGGAGAGGGGACAAGGGGCAGCATTTACCATACGTGGTAAAAATTTCATGAACGATCTGTTAGAGGTTCATTAACTGGCATCTTCCTTGTTTATATCTTGATGTTTGATGGGATTTTGTTCACTCAGTCCCATAAGAATATAATCTCCATAAGAAGAATGTCCTAAGCTGCTCAGTCGTGTCTGACTCTTTGTGATCCCATGGACTATGCATTCCATGGACTTCTCCAGGCCAGAATACTGGAGTGAGTAGCCTTTCCCTTCTCCAGGGGATCTTCCCAACCCAGGGATTGAACCCAGGTCTCCCGTATTACAGGCAGATTCTTTACCAGTTGAGCCACAAGGGAAGCCCAAGAATAGTGGAGTGGGTAGCCTGTTCCTTCTCCAGAGGATTTTCCCGGTCCAGGAATCAAATGGGGTCTCCTACATTGCAGGCAGATTTTTTACCAACTAAGCTATCAGGGAAGCCCCATTCTTAGCCTTAGCCATATCTTAAGCACTTAGGAGAGCATCTGGCATATAAAAAGTATCTCCCAAATATTTTTTGATTGACTCAATCAATAAATACATAAGATAATTTCAGATTCCAGTAAGTGCTATAAAGATTCCTTATAAGTAAGATTTTCAATTAAATTTGCCTGAACAAAGTATTTCTGTATGGTGAGTCCAGATAATAATTTTGAGATATTAATTTATGTTTTTCTCTCTAGACTCCTCCTTCTCTTTATTTTTTAAGAATTTATTTGGGCTTTCCTGGTGGCTCAAATGGTAAAGAATCTGCTTGCACTGCAGGAGAACCCAGATCAATCCCTAGGTCAGAAAGATCCCCTGGAGAAGGAAATGGCAACCCACTCCAGTATTCTTACCTGGAGAATCCCATGGATGGAGGAGCCTGGTGCACTGTAGTCCATGGGGTAGCAAAGAGTGGGATATGACTGAGCAATTAACACTTTCATTTAAATTTGCAATTAAGTTTGGCTGAACAAAGTATTTTCTGTATGGTGATTCCAGATAATTTTGAGTCATTAATTTGTGTTCTTCTTTCTAGACTCTTCCCTTCCTTTTATTTTTTAAAAATTATTTATTAATTTACTTTAGGGGCATCGTGTGACATTCTGGACCTTAGTCCCCAGTCAGGGATGGAACTCAAACCCCCTGCAGTGTAAGCTCCGAGTTGTAAACATTGGACCGCCAGGAAGTCCCATCCTCCCCTCTTTTTACCAACAGGTATCTAGGCCTTTGTATTTTACTGACTCTGAGACTTACAGCATGATAAGCAAGTTGCTGGGAAGAGAGGGGAATACCTTTCAGTGACAAAGGAGAGAAGAGAAATATCCTGTGGACTGGAAACAGGGAGTTACCCTAAGGTAGCAACAAGAGAATGCCGTGACTGTATGAGAAAGTATCACCCTCAAGCCAGCAGACCACTTTTCCCAGGTGAGATGGCCCATGGCCTAGATTGCTACAGGATTTCATAGTTGCTCAGTGAGCCCATGTCTACCAAAAAAAGACTCTTGAGCTGTATCTGAATTTTGCTCCTTTCACTAGCTGGTGATCGGATGAGCTCCATCATGCCTGTGTCTCCCTGTTTCCCCCAGTTACCCCCCGAGACCTCTAGATCATCCACTTTCACCCAGACACTTGTCCCGTGCTGCTTGGAAAGTCTCTGATCTGATGCACTCTCTCTTCTACCATCCTCTCAAACCCTCCTCCTGTGCCTTACATCAACCAAATCCTGCTGTCAGCAAATTTCCTATGTCCCAACTTCTTCCCTCAGGATTCCTTCTACATCCTCTTCATCTGAAATTTGACTGCCCTTAGAAATCTCTCATAGGGAGGCTGCTTTTATTTTTTTTCCCTGTCACACCTAAAGTGGCCAAAGTATTTTTCCTGCTCCTCTTTGCCAAACCCGCTTCTCCTTTTTAAAACCACGTCTTCCTCGGACTTCCCTGCTGGTACAGTGGATAAGGATCTGCCTGCAAATGTAGGGGATACAAGTTCAATCCCTGATCTGGGAAGATTGCACATGCCTTGGAGCAATCAAAGCCCATGTGCTGCGAATACCGAAGCCTGCGTGCCTATGAGCCCGGGTTCCAGCACAAGAGAAGCCACCACAGTGAGAAGCCCTCGCACCACAACTAGAGAAAGCAACGAAGACCCAGTGCAACCAAAAATAAATGATAAACAGTTAGACCCACACTGTCCTGAAACATTTGCTCCCATTCACCTTGCTTTGTCATCCTTCAGTCTCAGCACCTCATTCATCATGGATTTTAGCACCTCTTATCATCATTGGTGACTTCAGCAGCTGCCTAGACTCATGGCTCTCACCCTCACTGAACATCAGAATGAACTGAAATGCTTCTTGAAAACACCTGGGCTGGTGCCCTCTCCCCAGAGGTGTGGGTTTAGTGATCCTGGAATAGGACTTATCTCTCAGGAGGAAGAGGATCTCCCACCTCAGTCCACTCCTATCTGCCCCACCAAAGGCTGTAGTGCACCAGTCTTCCCGTCCAGTCCAGTTCAGTCCAGTTCAATCGCTCAGTTGTGTCCAACTCTTTTTGACCCCATGAAATGAAGCACGCTAAGTCTCCCTGTCCATCACCAACTTCTGGAGTTTACCCAAACTCATGTCCATTGAGTCAGTGATGCCATCCAACCATCTCATCCCCCGTCGTCCCCTTCTTCACCTGCCTTCAATCTTTCCCAGCATCAGGGTCTTTTCCAATGAGTCAATTCTTTGCATCAGGTGGCCAAAGTATTGGAGTTTCAGCTTCAACATCAGTCCTTCCATGAACACCCAGGACTGATCTCCTTTAGGATGGACTGGTTGGATCTCCTTGCAGTCCAAGGGATTCTCAAGGGTCTTCTCCAACACCACAGCTCAAAAGCATCAATTCTGTGGCGCTCAGCTTTCTTTATAGTCCAACTCTCACATCCATATGTGACTACTGGAAAAACTGTAGCCTTGACTATTGTTGGCAAAGTAATGTCTCTGCTTTTTAATATGCTGTCTAGGTGGTGTGTAAAGAACAGGGAGCTGATTTTCCTTCCAGTGCCTGATGGAAGTAGGCAGTGCTTCGAGGCCTGCCAATGGTGTCAAAGACCAAGTGAGGAGCTGCCTTCTGTCCCCCGCTCTGCCAGGCGGTGCTCTGGTTGCCTCATCAGGATAGTGCAGCAGAGCCCAGGAGACAGCAGCACCTCCGCTCCCATCTGGCAGCAAGGAGGTGGGACAAGGCACGGGGAGGTGGGAGGAGGGCAGGTCTAGCATCTGGAGGGCCCAGCAGCCACAGAGCTTGTGGCTGATGTCAGCAGTGCTCAACAGGGAGCTGAGCTGACACCTCCATTTAGAACCACCTAAGCAACATGAATGAGTTCTACTTTTGCTGGGCTGAGATCAGAGGATTCAGCAGGAAGCAACACACACACCTAGTTGGCCCTATGTTACACCTCAACAGGGGCACGTTCAGCTAAATAAAGAAGATTAAACAGGATCCAGTCTTATAATATTCCAAATATTCAATCGGGTCTGGAGTCTTATAATATTACACCTTAACTGTCCAAAATGCAATTTTTAAAAATTATTCATTATAATAACAACCAAGAACATTTACACCTTGAGTGAGAAAAGCAATCAATAGACTCTGAGATGATGATGACTCAGATCTTAGAAGTATGACAAAGATTTTAAGAATAGTCATCGGGACTTCCCTTGCAGTCCAGCATTTAAGATTCTGCACTTGCAATGCAGGGGGCGCAGGTTCAATCCCTGGTTGGGAAACAAAGGTCCCACAGGCTGCACAGCATGCCCAAAAGTAAATAAATAAAATAAAATTTAAAAATAAATAAAAACAGCCATCATAAAATGTCTCAACATAACTATGAATTTTTTGAAACAACCAAAAAAAATAGAAAATCTTGAGAAATAATTATGTTATTTTTTAAAAGGAAAAATGGAAACTATAAAACTGAAAAACATTGGGTTGGCCAAAAAGGTCATTTGGGTTTTTAAAAATTGTTACAGAAAAACCCAAATGAACTTTTTGACCAATCCAATACAATAGTCAAAATAAAAAGCAGGCTGGATTTGTTCAATAGTAGAGTGGATACAGTGGAAGACAGAAGAAAAGAGACTATATTAGTATCAGGTAAAGTGGACTTCAGAGCAAAGAAAATCACTAGAGACAGACATTACATAATGATAAAAGGATTAATCCATCAGGAAGACATTAAAAATCCTAAATTTGTGTATATCAAGTAACAGAGACTCAAAATACCTGAAGCAATAATTGCTAGAGCTAAAATCTTGATTCTGGGTAAGTCACAGATTATTTTTGAGCCACTATATCCTTATTTGTCAGAGGATGAGATGGCTGGATGGCATCACTGATGCAACGGACGTGAACTTGGACAAACCGCTGCAGATGGTGAGGGACAGGGAGGCCTGGGATGCTGCAGTCCATGGGCTGCAAAGAGTTGGACACTACTGAGCAAGTGAACAACAGCAGCAATCCTTATTTGTAAAATGGATTATTAAACACCTATCACATTGCCTGGTACAAGGGCTTAGTAAATAGAGCACTGGAAATCTTAGCTTCCCATGGCCACGTGAGAAGCTTTACAAAATGGTTCAGATCACCTGATCTGTTTTACTCAAAGGAAGTCTCTTGCACCATAAAGAACCTCAGGATGTAGACTTCAAAGATCACCATGTCTGCCCGATAGGCCAGCAGGAGAGCCTCAGTCTGCAAACAGGAAGGATGACAGACGACCAGAGCTGGCCAGACTCAGGGCAGGCTCCTGGTACAGCCTTCCCTACCCAGTGCCCTCAGGGAGTCGGCAGGTCTCAGCAAGTGCTGGGAACCCCAGGGAAAAGGCAGTGGGGATGGGGTGAGGACCGTGGTCTCTCTGTGGCTGAGTCTCCCTGCACCTCGGCATTGGTTCTTCTCTGTGGAAGTGACACGATCCCTACCTCTCAGCCTGAACGAGATGACAAAAATATTCCCCCACGTGGCATTCCCACCATCTCTTTGAGATGGATGAGATCAGAGTAGAGATTTCTACTTTGAAAATACCCTATGAACACAGTCTTGTTCCCATCTATCCTGACCTCACATTTAAGATGATGTTTGCTTCCTTTTTGAAACACTTTCCTCCTTTGCTTTCTTAATTTGCAAATTCTTTCTACTTTCTGGCTATACATTTTCATGCATTGACTCCACATCTCCTGCTACTGGAGTTCCTGCCACCTGGGCTGTAGCCTCCATTTTTCTCTTCTACCTGGGAAAGCTCCACCATCCCAGGATATTGCTGCTGCTGCTAAGTCACTTCAGTCATGTCTGACCCCGTGTGACCCCATAGATGGCAGCCCACCAGGCTCCGCCGTCCCTGGGATTCTCCAGGCAAGAACACTGGAGTGGGTTGCCATTTCCTTCTCCAATGCATGAAAGTGAAAAGTGAAAGTGAAGTCGCTCAGTTGTGTCTGACCCTCAGCGACCCCATGGACTGCAGCCCACCAGGCTCCTCCGTCCACGGGGTTTTCCAGGCAAGAGTACTGGAGTGGGGTGCCACTGCCTTCTCCATCCCAGGATGTTAAAATCCACCAATAGGAGGTCTTTTGTTACCAAATTTTAGACCTCATATCTCTAACCCTGGCCTCTCTCTTGAGATTCAACTACTTACTCAACATTTTGACTTAGCTGTCAAGATCTTAAACCTGAAAAGTCCAAGTAGAAACAATTGACTTTTCCCATAAAGCTGTTCTTCCCAGCCTTCCCCTTATCAGCAAATGACACCATCATCCACTTAGCTATTAAACAGAAAAATCCAGGCCTAATTTCTAATTTGTTGTCCCTCACTTCCTATATCCAAACCATCAACAGCTGTTTCCATATCTAAAATATACCCTTACTATGTCAATTGTCATTTATCTCCACCCCAGTCTGAATGACCATTATTTCTCACATAGAATTTTAGAGTTGCCTCCTAACTGGTCTGTGCGTTGGGATTCTGATCCCCGCATTTTCCAAAGGAACTTAAAGCATCTTTGAGAAGTGAGTTCTGATCCTGTTATTGCCCTGTTTGAAACAGTACCATGGCTCCCCACTTCTCTTGACATACAGTCGAATGTCTTTGCCATGACCTATAAGGACAAATTTCATCTGGCCTCTTCTTAACCCTCTTATCTCAGCATGTCCTACATCTTCCTTGCTCACTATGCTTTTGTTCCTCAAAGAACTTGCTTTCTCCTGAAAATTTTTCCCCCGATTGCCACATGACTGTCTCAGTCACACCATTCACAGCCCAGCTCAAATGTCATCCCCTGGACTTGCTCTGACCTCTATCTAAGGTACTCCACTCCGGCCATCACCCTATCACCAAATCAGTCTCTATTACATGACCCTGTTTTACTATCTTCCTGGCACTATTATCTGTAGCTATTTATTTTATCTTTTTATTTACTTATTTGTTGATGTCTCCCTCATACAGAATGTAAGCGTCAATAAGAACAAGGACTTTGGCTGTTTTTTTTTAGGAATCCCTGGTGCCTCAAACAGAACCTGGTACATAGTAAGCATTCATTAAATATTTGATGAATAAATGAATGAACGGTTGTCATGTATGGGAAGGCTAGAGCCTGGGCAAACAATCACTTGTCTTGGATGATGACGCCATTCCATTTCAGAAGGATGAAATAAGAAGGTCAAACTCTTAAAGGCTCTTTCATCTGTATCTATGGTCTATTAAGGATGCACAGATTGAGTTCCGCTGTCACCATGGAAAGGAAGCAGCAGTTCCTTGTATAATGTTCAGGATGCACTTTATACTAGCACCAGTGAGAGTCTGAAAGTCTAGAAGGATCGAGGAAGCCCACTTTCATCTTACGGTTGCTTGATCATTCAGAAATCCAGGGCTCATCTTGTCATGGCTGATGAATACTGCCTAAGAGACTGTTAGCTCCCACAGGGAGGTGAGTGTTTAATGGAAAGGCTTTATGCAAGGTGGAATATGTCTTCTTGATGCATGATAGTAGCCATCTTACTAATGCGGGCTCTGAGACCAGGAGTCCAAGAGTAATTTGTTCAAATGAAATAATGCCTGTTAGTCTTGCCAGTACTCCCCTGCTTCGTTGTTTAACACCAACTGAATGATATAATCTGTCCCTTTCTTGTTTACAGGGGTGTTTCTAAAGAGGCAATCTAACAATGCCTCAGTCTGATTACGAATAACGAAGCCGCTGCTTGGGTCTTAATTCTATCACTGGCAGAAGTCCAGTGGTAGAGGAGAAGAAAGA
Source organism: Cephalophus harveyi (assembly GCA_006410635.1). Lineage (NCBI taxonomy): Eukaryota > Metazoa > Chordata > Mammalia > Artiodactyla > Bovidae > Cephalophus > Cephalophus harveyi. The sequence goes on from SJYT01053361.1 coordinate 9,099, forward strand.
CAGAGGGAAAGCTATCCTCCTCTTAAGATGTTCCAAAGGATTCAGAGGCATGAGTCCATTTTAAAATAATTTCTTTCATTCATTGAATTGAATGCATTGGCCAGTGGATTCTTTACCACTGAGCCACCAGCGACATCCTGACATGTGTCCTTAAAATAAAGATGATAAGATCCAGAAACAGCCATAAAAATAGGAGTTTGGAATACGTGGGCTTTGTGGGGAGTTACATTTTTTCTTTAGAAATCAAAGTTACCTGGTTTGGAGGAAATGGTGTTCTAGTTAGCTGCTCCTTAGTGGATTTCACGGAGAAGACAATGGCATCCCACTCCAGTACTCTTGCTTGGAGAATCCCATGGATGGAGGAGCCTGGTGGGCTGCAGTCCATGGGGTCGCTGAGAGTCGGACACGACTGAGCGACTTCACTTTCACTTTTCACTTTCATGCATTGGAGAAGGAAATGGCAACCCACTCCAGTGTTCTTGCCTGGAGAATCCCGGGGACGGGGGAGCCTGGTGGGCTGCCGTCTCTGGGGTCGCACAGAGTCGGACACGACTGATCCGACTTAGCAGCAGTAGCAGCAGCAGTGGATTTCAAAAGCCTTAAGGTGACTCACATGAAAGATCATTACAAGTAATTTCTTCTGTCCTTAGCGACAATCTCCAGAGGCATCTAAATTCCATGAGTCCTCTTTTCCCACAAAGGAAGACTCCTTTGCTGTGTTCAGAAATTCTTCTTTCTACACAGAAGAATTTATATTCATCTTTATATTCTTTCTACTCTGCTATACTCTAAAAAACACCCAGAGTTCAGAACCCAAAATTATCATTATTACTATTAATGTTAGATTACTGCCATCAAATAACTTTGGAAAAGTTATCAAGTAACTTTGCATATCACTATTGAATCATAGATTTTGGATGAAGGGGGGATGGTTTGGGAAACAAAGAGTTCCTGGAAGTATATTCTACAGCAGCATAGAAATGTAAGTTGAAAAAATTTTCAGAGTTTATTTAGTCCAGCTCCCTTATTTTTAGCATGAGGAAATTGAAACACATTTACCTCTTTGAAAGTAAAGCAACTTGACCAAGGTCATGTAGTGTATCCAGTGCAATGCTTTTTGGATGCAAAGAACAGAAAACTTGACTTATTACAAACTGACCTAAATAATGATTCAATTTATCTCACTAAAAGGAAAGATAGATACAAGGTGAGAGTAAGTAGCTCAGTGGTAAAGAATCCACCTGCCAATGCAGGAGATGTGGGTTTGATCCCTAGGTAGGGAAGACCCCCTGAAGAAAGAAATGGCAACCCACTCCAGTATTGTTGCCTGGGAAACCCATGGACAGAGGACCCTGGTGGGCTACCATCCACAGGGTCACAAAAGAATCAGATATGACTTAGTGACTAAACAACAGCAATAGCAAAATTAGTTTTCTTGGGCTGTCGTGGCAAAATACCACAGACTCAGTGGTTTAAATAACACATGCTTATATTCTTACAGTTAGACGGTTGGATGGCATCACTGACTCAATGGACATGAGCTTGAGTAAGCTCTGGGAGTTGGTGATGGACAGGGAAGCCTGGCGTGCTGCAGCCCATGGGGTCAAGAAGAGTTGGACATGACTGAGAAAGTGAACTGAACTGAGCTGAACTGAAGAGGCTTTGAGGTGCCAACAGGGGTGGTTTCTCCTGAAGCCAGTCTCTTTGGCTTGTAAGTGGCCACCTTCTCTGTATACACATCACTGCTGTCTTCTCTTCTTTTAAGGATACCAGTCCTATTGGGTTGAGGCCCACTCATTCATTGTTGTTCAGCTATTATGTCACGTCTGACTGTTTTGCTACTAAACATTGGCTGCAGCATGCCAGGCTCGTCTGTTCTTTCCTATCTCCTGGAGTTTGCTCAAAGAGGCCCACTCATAGGCCCTGATTTAAATTTAATAATTTCTTTGAAGGCTCTATCTCTAAATATAGTCACACTGGCAGTTACAGTTTCATTTTACGAACTTTGAGAACCCAATTCTATCCATAACGGTGAATACAGCTGGGCCTGGTATTTTCTATTTAGCTCAGTTCAGTTTAGTTCAGTCATGCAGTCGTGTCCGATTCTTTGCGACCCCATGAATTGCAGCACACCAGGCCTCCCTGTCCATCACCAACTCCCAGAGTTCACTCAAACTCACGTCCATCAAGTCAGTGATGCCATCCAGCCATCTCATCCTCTGTCATCCCCTTCTCCTCCTGCCCCCAATCCCTCCCAGCATCAGAGTCTTTCCCAGTGAGTCAACTCTTTGCAGGAGGTGGCCAAAGTACTGGAGTTTCAGCTTCAACATCAGTCCCTCCAATGAACAACCAGCACTGATCTCCTTTAGGATGGACTGGTTGGATCTCCTTGCAGTCTCAGGGATTCTCAAGAGTCTTCTTCAACACCACAGTTCAAAAGCATCAATTTTTCAACACTCAGCTTTCTTTATAGTCCAACTCTCACATCCATACATGACCACTGGAAAAACCATAGCCTTGACTAGATGGATCTTTGTTGACAAAGTAATGTTTCTGCTTTTTAATATGCTGTCTAGGTTGGTCATAACTTTCCTTCCAAGGAGTAAGTGTCTTTTAATTTCATGGCTGCAATCACCATCTGCAATGATTTTGGAGCCCCCCAAAATAGTCAGCCACTGTTTCCCCATCTATTTCCCATAAAGTGATGGGACCAGATGCCATGATCTTCGTTTTCTGAATGTTGAGCTTTAAGCCAACTTTTTCACTCTCCTCTTTCACTTTCATCAAGAGGTTTTTTAGTTCCTCTTCACTTTCTGCCATGAGGGTGGTGTCATCTGCATATCTGAGGTGATTTATATTTCTCCCAGCAATCTTGATTCCAGCTTGTGCTTCTTTCAGCCCAGGGTTTCTCATGATGTACTCTGCATATAAGTTAAATAAGCAGGGTGACAATATACAGCCTTGACATACTTCTTTTCCTATTTGGAACCAGTGTGCTGTTCCATGTCCAGTTCTAACTGTTGCTTCCTGACCTGCATACAGGTTTCTCAAGAGACAGGTCGGGTATTCACTCCATTTATTTAATAGAGAGAGGCCTATTCAGACTGTCTAGTCTTGTGTGAATTTGGATAAAACAATTTTTAAGAAATTGGTCCATTTAATCTAGGTTATCAAATTTGTGGGCATAGAGTTGTTCACTGTATTCTTTCATTATCTTTTTTACAATCATAGTATCTAGTGATGTCCTCTCTTTTGTTTCTAATATTAGTAACTGTTGAACTTCTTTTTTTCTTAGCCTGGCTAGAGACTTATCCAAAGAAGCAGCTTTTGGTTTCAGCAATTTTATTTTTTGAGATGCTTGTTTCAATTTTATTGATTCCTGCTGTAATGCTTATTATTTCTTTTCTTCTATTTTGATTTAATTTGCTTTTCTCTTTCTAGTTTCCTAAGGTGGAAACTTAGATGATTGATTTTAGAGCTTTCTTCTTGGATATGCTTATAAATGTATGCATTTGATGCTATAAATTTTCTTCTAAGCACTTCTTTCTGTATCCCACAAATTTTGATAAGTTGTTTTTCATTTAGTTCAAAATATTTTAATTTTTCTCTCAAGATTTCTTCTTTAGTTCATATGTTATTTAGAAGCTTGCTGTTTAATCTTCACATGTTTTTGGATTTTTCATTTATCTTTCTGCCATTGATTTCTAGTTTAATTCCTTTGTGATCCAGGAATAGACATGGCATTATTTCTATTTCTTTAAGTCTATTAGGGCTTCCCTGGTGGCTCAGATAGTAAAAAATCCGCCTGTAATGTGGGAGACCTGGGTTCGATCCTTGGGTTGGGAAGATCCCCTGGAGGAGGGCACGGCAATCCACTCCATATTCTTGCCTGGAGAATCCCTATGGACAGAGGAGCCTGGCAGGCTACAGTGAGAATGTGATCTATCATGGTGAATGTTCCATGTGATCTTGAGAAGAATTCTGCTATTGTTGGATGGAGTCTATATATAGCAATTACATCCTTTTGGTTGATGGTGCTCTGAATTCAACTGAGTTCTTCCTGAATATCTGCCCCCCAAATCTCTCCATTTCAGATGGAGGTGTGTTGACATCTCCAGCTATGATTGGTGAATTCATCCACTTCTCTTTGCAATTCTAACAGCTTTTGTCTTACATAGTCTGACAATTGGTGTTAGGTAAATACACTTAACAGTTGTTATGTCTTCTTAGAGAATTATCCTTTTGTGATTATATAACGCCCTTCTTTATCCTTGATAACTTTTCTTGCTTTGAATTCTGCTGGTGTGAAATTAATACAGCTTACTCCTGCTTTCTTTTGATGTGACTTTTCATTCTCTAGTGTCTTTCAAAGAGCAGGTTTTTAACTTTGCTAAGGTCTAATTTTTCAATTTGTTCCCTTGTGGATCATGTTTTTGGTGCTGTACCAAAGACTTTGCCTAACTCAAGGACACAATGGTTTTCTCCTATGGTTTCTTATAGGAAATTTTGCCTAACTCAAGGGCACAATGGATTTCTCCTCTGGTTTCTTTTTCAAAATTTATAGTTGTATGTTTACTACTCCATTTTGAGTCAATTTTTTATGTGTTGTGCAAGGTATGAATTGAAGTGCATCTTTCGCATCTGGATATCCAATTGTTCCAACAATACTAGTTGGAAATACTGTCCTTTCTCTGTTGATTTGACTTTGCACTTTTGTCAAAAATCAATTTTCTATATATATATGTGTGTGTATGTATTTATTTTCTGACTTTCTATTTTGTACTGTTGATCTGTTTGTCTACTTGATGGTAATACTACACTATATTGGTAGCTGTAGTTTGATAATGCTTTGAAATTATATAGTGCTAACTCTTGAACTTTGTTCTTCTTTTTGCATTTATTTTTTTGTTCTAGGTTTTTTGAATTTTCATAAGGGTTTTATAATCAGTTTGTCAATTTCCACAAAAAGTCTGTTGGAATTTTGATCGAAATTTCACTGAATGTATTGACCACTTTGGGAAGAAGCGATAATAATGTTGCATCTTCTGATCCATGAACATGGTGTGAAAATGTTAAAGTCAGTCCTGTGAGAGGACTCTTTTGCAACACCATGAAGTGTATCCCCACCAGGATCCTCTGTTTATGGGATTCCCCAGGCAAGAATACGGGAATGGGTTCCCATTTCCTACTCCAGGGAATCTTCCTGACCCAAGGATCCAACTGGAGTCTCTTGCATCTCCTGCACTGGCAGGCAGATGGTTTATCACTGCAACCTGGGAAGCCGTCTTACTACCTCCCACTCTTCCAAAACTGAATAAGCTTTAGTGGAACTTTTAACAGTGTTGTAGTCTGGCAGGGCAGAGAAGGCAATGGCACCCCACTCCAGTACTCTTGCTTGGAAAATCCCATGGATGGAGGAGCCTGGTAGGCTGCAGTCGGTTGCACAGAGTTGGACATGACTGAAGTGACTTAGCAGCAGCAGCAGCAGTCTGGCAGGGACAGTATTTGGGTACTGATAATATTTCCATCACAACATCCATTCTAACTTTGTATCAGTCAAGGCCAAACAGGAGATGGATCCCACTTAGGAATTTGATTATAAATTTTAATATAAGTTTCAGCCCCGTGGCTTAGACAGTAAAGAATCCGCTTGCAATGTAGGAGACCTGGGTTCAATCCCCAGGTTGGGAAGATCCCGTGGATTCCACAGAGGATCAGAATAACAAGGGACTGTGCTAATAAGTGAAGAGAACTCTAAAGAACATAGTAATAGCAGTTAAAAGAAGCAGAGAGATACACCACCCAAAGAAAAAGTGTGCTCCCTCCCCCTTTAGAAATTTTGGGTATTAAAAAAAAAAACAAACAAGAAATGCTCTTCCAAGAAAATGCTAAGCTTACAGAAAGCCTTTAGACTATGCCAGGCCTATGGAACACGATGGAAGAATATGCTACATTATCCCTTCGACTTATTAACTTTGTGAATGGTATTTGTCATTCATTCATTTATGGCTTCTAAAAATGTTTATGTCCGAGTTCCTACTTTGGGCCAGGTCCCGCTGCTGGCCTTGGGGGTAGGATGGTGAATGAAATATGGGCCTTACTGAGAAGGAGCTGACAAGTCAGGGAAAAGGAATAGCGGCGGATTGTGGTAGTAGTTTTGGGGAAAGCGGGGCTGGGAAAACAGGTGACAAAGGCTGACCTCAGGGAGAAGCCAGCCTCGGGAGGGAGGCCGGGGTATCTTGCCAAGGGCAGAGCCGTTCCAGCCTCGGTTTACACCGCGCGGCCGGGCGCGCAAGCCGGCCGAGCGGAGCTAGGTCCGAGGCAGGAGATGGGGCTGGAGTCTTTCACACTCAGGACCCCGGGGAAAAAATCCAGATTTTTGTCGGTGTGCAATTGGAAGGCACTCAGGGGTTAATCACAGCGAGATTTATCTGATTAGTTTTAAGAAAGATCTGGCGTGTTACGCATCTTTGCTGGTGGTGATCCGGACAGAAGGGAGGACATTCTCATACTCTTATCAACCAACCCACCACGCCATTTTCCTCCCCTCCTATCTTCTAATGCATTTAGTGGGCACGTTCGGGACATTCGTCGAACCCCATAAATCAACAAGAAATAAGGCGGCAGATACGGAAGCGGCCACCGGGAGGAAATGAAAGTGGACTGGGTCGGGTTGGGGTCAGAGTAGGGCGGCGGGCCAGGACCAGGGCGAGCTGGCAGACTCAGCGGAGAACTTACACTCACTGATTTTTTTTTTTTTTTACTATTATTTTTTACTGGAGCCGGTAGCTTGCAAAGACAACCAAGTCCTCTTCCCCCGTATTCTGAAGCTCCAGCCAGAGAACTCCCACTAGATGGCCCCACCCCGGAACCTTGTTTCACCGGAACTTTGTTTTACTGTAACCTTGTCTCATCGGAACTAGATGCCGAAGTTCCCTGTGTTACTGCCGGACGCAAATGTAACGGAACGCTTCCGGCTAGGAATCATGGCCGCGGCCGTTGGTGACTCACGTGTGAGTGCGGGGAAAAAGCTGAAAAATTCACTAAGGAAGAAGAAGAGGATGAAAATGGTAGTCCCGTCTGTAGCATCGGAGCTGGAAGATGAGGACAAAGACGCTTCCAATAATGAAGGTAACCTACTTGGGCTGAGCTTTGGCTGCTCAGAGAAAAGGCCGGGCTGAGTTTGCGGGAAGCAAGAGGTGCGGGAGAATTTCCCGCTGGCAACCCGAATTTCATCTCCCCGGGACGGCGAAGGGGCGAGTCTGGCTCGGTGTGAGAAGGTTTGAGAAAGTGATGTTCAGGGGAAGGAAGGTCGCCGTTGCGTGTTAAAGCCTCCAAGTTCTTTTATTAGACATTTTCATTGTCACTGTAATTAAGATGAATCTGTTGCTTTTTTTTATAGCAGCAGCAAAAAAAAAAAAAAAAGAAAAGGCTTACAGTAGCAAGGGGCGAAAGGAAGGGCGATATCTACAATTACAAGAATGAGTTGGGTCTCCTAGGGAGCAAGGAGGGAAAATCCGAGAGAGGCTCATAACGAGCAAGGAGGGAAAAGCGGAGAGAGGAAGGCGGCTGGTACACTTGAATTTTCTTGTGCAGTAGGGGCGTGCGTGTGTTGGGGAATTAGGGAGGAGATACTAGTGAGGAAACCGTAGGTGGTTAAAGTAGAATAAATAAAAGCGGTTGATAAAGATGTCTTTCACAGACGTTTATACCGAAAGGAAGGAAATGTATTTTGAGGCTTTCAGCTATGGTGTGTACATGCTGTACTCTTTACCATCGTTCTTGGCACTGTCTTCTCAGGTTACAAGGGATCGCAGACGACCCCTGACCTTCTCCTGCTGAGAGATTGCTCCTTAATATATTGAGTTTCAATATATTAAGGAGCAAAGGTAGTTCTCATGATCCTGGTCCAGTTAACAAGGATGGAGACAGAGGATTCCATATGCTGTAGAACGCAGTCAAGGCATTGCTTCCTTCTGTCTTATACATAAACCTCATACTGTATGGTTATTTTTATTTTAACGTGTCTTTCTCCTTATGGATACAAGTCGTTCAAGTGCTGGAACATGTCTTCTTTATCTTTATTCTCATGGGGCCTCCCTGATACATTTCGGTACTAAGTAAGTTTTCTTGCTGAGTAAGTAAATAAGGAATCATTTCATCAGGGCCTTAGTTTTCTAAGTCTGGGGGGTGGAGAGCACAGTTTTCTCAGACACAGGGAAAGCACGCACAGTGGCATGTAGTCTCCTGAAACACATGGCTGGTTAGGTTGGAATGAATTGTTGGCTGCGGCTCTAGCTGTTCAGAGGTGTTATTGAGACTAGGAACAAGATAAAGCCAGATTGTAAAGGGCCCTGTGTGCCATATGAAGAAGACTGGGTTCTCTGTTAGTAGGCAATATGGAGCCCTTGAGACATTTTAAGCAAGAGAATGCCACTTTATAAGTATCACTGCTAACTGAATAGTGACTGCCACAGAGTGCCAGAACAGTTAGGCAAAGTTGCAAAGCTCTGTTAGGGATTGCACTAGAAAAGTACAGTGAAGACAGAGAGGAGGTCCCCACTTGAAATGTTTTTCAGAAAGAAAGCATTCAGTTTTCTAGACAACCAACTTCCAAATAAATTTGTAGCACCATAAATTTTGGGTATATTCCTGTTAGAGGAATTAGGTAGTAATAATAATAGTTTAGGTACTTTATCACTTTAATTCTCATAATAATAGGTACTATATCACTTTAATTCTCATAACAATCCTGTAAGACAGGGTTATTTTTAATATTATCTTCATTTTACTTGTAAGAAAATGAGATGTAGAGAGTTTATACCTTGCTTCCACAGTGCGTAAGCTGATAAGTTGATAGAGGACACAACCAGTATTGGAGCTTGTTCTGTAGCTTTTTCTCTGACCTCTAACGGGGGTCAGAAAAACGGTTGATGAACCAGGAGGACAGAAATGATAAAACAAAACTTTCTGGAAAGTAAAAGAGCAGGGCCATAGAATCTTAAGCAAGAATTGGTTTGAACAGACCATGGTATTGAGACAGGTTTTTGTTCCACTCCCTAAGGTTCGGTCACTTCATGGGAAATAGATGGGGAAACAGTGGAAATAGATGGGAAAACAGTAGAAATAGATGGGGAAACAGTGGAAACAGTGTCAGACTTTGTTTTTTTGGGCTCCAGAATCACTGCAGATGGTGATTGCAGCCATGAAATTAAAAGACACTTACTCCTTGGAAGGAAAGTTATGACCAACCTAGACAGCATGTTAAAAAGCAGAGACATTACTTTGCCAACAAAGGTCCATTTAGTCAAGGCTGTGGTTTTCCCAGTAGTCATGTATGGATGAGAGAGTTGGACTGTGAAGAAAGCTGAGCGCTGAAGAATTGATGCTTTTGAACTGTGGTGTTGGCGAAGACTCTTGAGAGTCCCTTGGACTGCAAGGAGATCCAACCAGTCCATTCTGAAGGAGATCAACCCTGGGATTTCTTTGGAAGGAATGATGCTAAAGCTGAAACTCCAGTCCTTTGGCCACCTCATGTGAAGAGTTGACTCATTGGAAAAGACTCTGATGCTGGGAGGGATTGGGGGCAGGAGGAGAAGGGGACGACAGAGGATGAGATGGTTGGATGGCATCACCGACTCAATGGACATGAGTTTGAGTGAACTGTGGGAATTGGTGACAGACAGGGAGGCCTGGTGTGCTGCAATTCATGGGGTTGCAAAGAGTCGGACACGACCGAGTGACTGAACTGAACTGAAGGTTCGATCACTAAGGGGCGTTTTTGTGGTCAGATTTTATAGCACTCGTTCTGTCGTTGATAACTGTAGTCTTCCTTCCTTCCTCTCTTCTCCCATCCTTTCTTTTCTCCTCAAATCTGTGTATTATCTCCAGAAATAAATGATCACTCTTTTCTCAGTTGTATAAGAGGCATCTGTGTTTGCACTGCCTTTCAGAGGGACTTTGGGCTTCTTAAGGAGGGAACTTGCCTCAGTTCCCTCATCCATAAAATGGACGTGGTAATAGTGTCTTCTCAAGATTGTTGTGAAGATTCAATGAGCTCATGTATGTAAAACACTTAATTTAATGGTTGGCACATGGCAACCATAAAATAAATACCATACCTTGCAGCTCAGTGTTAAACAATCCGCCTGCCAGTGCAGGAGACGCGGGTTTGATCCCTGGGTTGGGAAGATCCCCTGGAGAAGAAAATGACAACCTACTCCAGTATTCTTGCTTGGGAAATCCCATGGACAGAGGAGCCTGGTGAGCTACAGTCCATAGGTTCGCAAAGAGTCAGGCACTATTTAGCCACTAAATAACAACAGCCTACTCATAAATATTTGGAGTCATGATCATGACATCTTTTCTGATCTAACATAACTACTAGTCCCATTTCTTGGCCACCCAATAAGCCTTCCAGCCTTTGATAACAACGATGTTTATAAGCCAGAGCTTTCTCCAGAAAAGAGGTTAAAATTTCCTCAGGTAACCCTACAAGGGAGCTGATGGCCTCTCTGTTTTCCAGATGAGGAGACAGACGCTTGGAGATACTGTTTTCCATTATAGTAGAAAGCCTCTCAGTGGAAAACTGTTCAGTCCATAGATGCCAGGTGCTATCTCTTATTTCTGTCCTTCTTACTCCGTAATTAACCATTCAGTCATGTTTTCGTGGTAAAATTAGGCATTAATAGTGGTTCTATTTAGTGATAGTGATTTTGACAACCATGGATTGTCTCTGCCTAGTTCTGTGGATAGCGTCTGGTCACGGCTGTGGTTTTTCCTGTGGTCATGTATGGTTGTGAGAGTTGGACTGTGAAGAAGGCTGAGCACCGAAGAATTGATGCTTTTGAACTATGGTGTTGGAGAAGACTCTTGAGAGTCCCTTGGATTGCAAGGAGATCCAACCAGTCCATTCTGAAGGAGATCAGCCCTGGGATTTCTTTGGAAGGACTGATGTTGAAGCTGAAACTCCAGTACTTTGGCCACCTGATGCGAAGAGTTGACTCATTGGAAAAGACTCTGATGCTGGGAGGGATTGGGGGCAGGAGGAGAAGGGGACGACCGAGGATGAGATGGCTGGATGGCATCACTGACT
>SJYT01053361.1:20242-53068 GCA_006410635.1 Cephalophus harveyi
AAAGACTCTGATGCTGGGAGGGATTGGGGGCAGGAGGAGAAGGGGACGACCGAGGATGAGATGGCTGGATGGCATCACTGACTCGATGGACGTGAGTCTGAGTGAACTCCGGGAGATGGTAATGAACAGGGAGGCCTGGCGTGCTGCGATTCATGGGGTCGCAAAGAGTCGGAGACGACTGAGCGACTGAACTGAACTGAATATTTGCCAGGCTGAATTCATGATTTCATCTTCAAAACAGAATCCAGTGAATAAGGAGGATGGCCCGTGTCACTGTGCACTGGTGATCTGCATGTGACCTGATGGCTGTTTACTCCCCTGGGCACACATCTTGCTGCCCCCGGCTTGCTAGTGACATGGTGTCTGAACTCCTCATCTCTTGAACACGTCTGCTCTCCTCCCTCCTCGCCATGCTTATGCTGGCCCACTAGCTACCTTTTTTTTCCTTCACTTTCTCTTGACCAGCTTCTCTAGATTTCTATTTAGTTGTCTCCCTCTGCCTTTTCTTTCAGGATTTAGAATGTATCTCTTCAATAAAGACAAATAATAAAAGGCCTTTTATTTAATAAATTCAGTAATGTAGGCCCTTTGGATGGAGATTTTTTCCTTTGGTTTAACTCAGAATTTTCTATTTAATATAAAGAAATGGAATTTTTTTTTTCCTCCTGTGAAATCAGATATTTCTGGAAAAGTGATACATAAAAACAGCTTTCTCTTTTTTTAAAATTTATTAATTTGGCTGCTTCGAGTATTAATTGCACCAAATGGGTTTAGCTGCCCCATAATATGTAGGATCTTTGCTCCCTGCCAGGGATCGAACCTGTGTCCCCTGCACTGGAAAGCAGATTCTTAACCACTGGACCACCAGAAAGTCCCCGGAAATAGCTTTTCTAGTTCAGATACTTGTGTACGTGTGGCCTTGGCAGAACTATATTAAGTTATCAAAAATTCACAGAGGCTGGATTCTGAGAGACTATAAAGGCAGGCGATTGAAGTGGACTTCAGACACATGAGGAATCAGCGTGCACATTATAGCCTTGTTATTGAAGTGTACCAGCTCATTTTATCAGGAAGTTGAGTCAGAGACTTATCTTTGAATTTTAATTGGTTCATAAAAATAGATAAGGATGTGCCTTATATCAACAATTGGAAGTAGCTTCCTTCAGCAAGATGCTACTTACATTTCCTAGAAAAACACACAAGTATACCCCATGTGGTGTTTGCACTTTTATTTATTATTTTCTGGCTTTAATTTCTTTTGACATGTTGTGTAAGAAAGGTAGAAAATTGTGCTTTCATGAGTGTAAAACTCTTGGGTATTGTTTGTCAGACTTTGCAGAAGTTTCCTAGTTCTGTTACTTTAAAGCTTTGGTAAAAGCTGTGTTTCAGAACTTGGCATGAATCCTGATATGTGATGTAGTACTCGATATCCATCTATTATAAAATTGGAAACTTCTCTTAATGTGATTTTTACACTCTTTTCTTATGTACCGGATATCACTGAGGTTACAGATTAGCAGAAGTTATATGTGATATAAACTTGAATGATAGCAAAATGATTCAGACTGTAAGTTTTGGTAAATTATAATACTCTTCAGTAGGGTTTGAACTTTAGTCATAGAAAAATTGCAAATGATCCCAAATCAGAGATATGTGTAAGGTAAGATGCTCTAGTCAGCATTCAAGTAATATATAAATGCCAAGCATTATGAAGGAGAGGATGACACACCTACATGAGTTAACCTGGAACTACTCAGATTTATTGAATTAATACCTTGGTGGTTTAGATATTGTGTATGCTTGGCTCTTAACGTTTGTAGTCTGAAAACCACAGCCTTCCCATTCAGTAGATCAATTCAGGTGAAAAAAATGAAAACAGTGGTGATGATATCAAGTATTATAAAGAGCAGTAATGGCAACCCGTTCCAGTATTCTTGCCTGGGAAATCCTATGGAACAGGAGCCCGGTGGGCTACAGTTCACAAGCTTGCAAAACGTGACTTAGTGACTAAACAACAACAATGATAACCTCTACCTCTGAGTTACTGAATTACTCAGACCTACAGAATTTATGCACTGTTGGAGGTTTATATGCAATGGCTACTTGCTTAAGATTGTAATCTTTATTAAAAAAAAAAAGCTCTGTAGTCCGTAAATCAACCCATGTGAAAAAAGCCTCGGTCCAGTGCCATTGAGTGATTGACTGCTTTCTCAGAGCATGTGCCCATATGTCTATAAACTAGCAGGGAGGAATGCTAATTTCGTTTTTTCTGAATTATTCTGGTCACATATTTGAATAACGGCCATATACTTCTAAAACAAGACTTGATACCAATCCAGTTTAGAAGGTCCTAGGAGCAATCCCTTCCTTTTTTGATAAACTACAAAACAGTATTTAAGATGTAATAACCTAGCAGATAAATAAACTTTTCATCAAACTGTAGCTTATAACCTCCTGCATCATTTAAGTTACTTAAAATAGCAAAGGAAAATGCCTAAGAAATGAAGTATATCATAGTCCTACTTGAGTAGTTTAGCAATTTATAGAACAGGCTCAGGAAACAGACTACTTCCAGGCTCTGTCTGGTTTGCCCAGATAGCGTATAGTAATCACATCCGACAGTTTGTCCCATGGTAAAACTTTCATTTTATTTTTGGTTATTTTTATGGAAACCTGAGTAACTTCATTTTTTTTTTTAGGGGTAAATGCTTTTTTAAAATTTTCAAGTATCAATTTTGAATATTCTAAATTAAGTAGTAAAGGGCAGGAAAGAGCACATGGCGTGATAGAACAGATGTTTTAATACCTGGACTGGGAGCTCTGTATGACTTCGGGCAAAATGAGAATGGAATGTGAGCACTGGCCATTCTGGTTAGCTATGGCTTAGAGAGAAATTCCTCGTTCAATTCAAGCTTTATTAAGCTACTGAGTTGGCCAAAAAGTTTGTTCAGGTTTTTGGTAGGATAAATCCAAATGAACTTTTTGGCCAACCCGGTATATTGTGGCTACTCTCGGCCTTAGTTCAGTTATCTTAGTCTGAGTTGAATCTTGGATTCAGAGCTTTGTATAGTGCTTTAGAAATCAGCACCCTGTCATCCCACCTTGTTCACTTTGTGACTCTGTACATTTTTAAAACTTTTCTAAGCTTCAGAAGCATTCTCCTTGTAAATAGAATAATAATAATACCTTAGAGAGTGTTGTGAGGATTAAGTGATAATGCGTAAAAAGCACTTTAAATAGTTCCTAGCCCTAAACACTTGCTGGCTAGTTAATATTCATCGTTGTTTTAGAGTGCTTGGGAAGCTGTAGGACAGAGATAATCGACCGCTTCTGAAACAGAATCAAAGGTGTCTTGCTCACCATGAACGCCTGGCGTATGGGTTAGAGGAGAGCCGAGACAGGGTGGAATTATAGTGGAAGGAAAATTTATTCCCCCTCCCCCTGCCTTTTGTCAGTCCTTTTTAGAACTTTTGGGATGTCTCCCTGCTCTGGCTCCCAGGTTCTTAGTCTCCTTGTCTGTCGTCTGATTATTGTCATCTATTTAATGCCTGCTGTGTGCCAGAGCTGTGCTAAGTGCTTTTCCTGTTTTATCTCATTTAATCATCATAACAACCTAGTGAGGTAGGTACTGTTTTGGTTCCCAGTTTAAGATTATGCTAGTAGGAAGTAATGAAAATGGGGCATAGCTCCACGTCTGCTTATTTTATATTCTGAGTGCTTAACCCCTGTGCTGTAACAGGTCATCTAAAGCTTCCCATTCAGTGCCTCGTATGTCCTGTAGATTCCAGCCACCAGAGCTGTTTGTTCTTTGTTCCTGTCTGCTCTGCAGCCACATTATGTATGTCTTGAAGGGTATGGGGTGGAGGGCGGGGAGGAGTGTAATTGACATGTAAACGTTTCTTATGGGCTAGGCTCTCTTTTAAGAAACTGGGTTAATTATCATAAAACCCCATGAAGTAGGTACTGTTTTACTGCCATTTTTACAGACGAGGAAACTAAGGTTGAGAAGGTAAAAACCTTCAGAAAAGTCACGTAGGTTTGTGTCTGGAGTTAAGATTGAATCAGGCAGTCTGAGTTCTATGTCTTTACTCTTTAACCACTACTAACTGGTCTCAAATTTTTATAAGTTCTGTTTGATTTAGAGTAAACTCTAAAGGTGTGAAATAGATAGGGAAACGGTGGAAACAGTGTCAGACTTCATTTTTTTGGACTCCAAAATCACTGCAGATGGTGATTGCAGCCATGAAGTTAAAAGACGCTAACTTCTTGAAAGGAAAGTTATGACCAACCTAGATAGCATATTCAAAAGCAGAGACATTACTTTGCCAACAAAGATACGTCAAGTCAAGGCTGTGGTTTTTCCAGTGGTCATGTATGGATGTGAGAGTTGGACTGTGAAGAAAGCTGAGCACCGAAGAATTGATGCTTTTGAACTGTGGTGTTGGAGAAGACACTTGAGAGTCCCTTGGACTGCAAGGAGATCCAACCAGTCCATCCTAAAGGAGATCAGTCCTGGCTGTTCATTGGAAGGACTGATGCTAAAGCTGAAACTCCATTACTTGGGCCACCTCATACGAAGAGATGACTCACTGGAAAAGACCCCGATGCTGGGAGGGATTGGGGGCAGGAGGAGAAGGGGACGACCGAGGATGAGATGGCTGGATGGCATCACTGACTCGATGGGCATGAGTTTGAGTGAACTCCGGGAGTTGGTGATGGACAGGGAGGCCTGGCTTGCTGCAATTCATGGCGTCGCAGAGAATTGGACACAACTGAGTGACTGAACTGAACTGAACTGAACTGAAGATCAAGGTTAAGCAATATCCTTAGTGCTCCCAGATGATAATTGTATTTTAAAAGAAAAACCTTCTTAATCCAGTAGAGAAACTTTCTTAAAAGGAGGGATCTGAGGTAAGTGGAAGGTGAAAATAGCAGTAGCAGTTTGGCCGCTTACTTTAAGTACAAACCTGTAGTGCAGAAACTGGGGCTTGATGTATGTTTCTTTTCTTGGTTGATAAAGCAGACCGGCTTCTTTATATAAACTAACCAGCTTTTCACACCCAGTTCTTACCGTTCAATCCCCACATCTCCAGTTTCAGCCTATGTGAACTTCTTTATATTTTAGAGATATCTGGTGGCTCAGACGGTAAAGCGTCTGTCTACAATGCGGGAGGCCCGGGTTTGATCCCTGGGTTGGGAAGATCCCCTGAAGAAGGAAATGGCAATCCACTCTAGTACTATTGCCTGGAAAATTACATGGATAGAGGAGCCTGGTAGGCTACAGTCCATGGGGTTGCAAAGAGGCAGACACTACTGAGCGACTTCCCTTCACTTACCTTCTTCAACATCCCCATGCATTTTGGACGTGCTGGTTTCTTCTGCCTGGAGTGTCGTAGTGATGATTACAATAGTAATTTTAATTGTAATACAGAGCATTGACTCAAATCTAGAATGTTTCGGTTCTCGATTCAATGATCTTGCCCATGCCTCTTTTGGTTGGCCTTGTTGTAGAATCTTACTTCTTTGGCTTTTTCCTTCTCTTGTCAGTCAGGCTCGCTCTTTACCTTTGAGAGATAACTTGAAATCATCTTTGTAAAAGATACCCCTAAACCTTTTTCTTTGTTGTTTTTCTATTAGAAGAACGCTTAGAAATTTTAAACCAAATCTTTTCCATTGATGTTAACTGATTTATGTATCCTACTAAATATTTTACTTCTTCAAGGGGAAAATCTAGATTTTTCATTTTCTCCTTCCTTCATCTTCATTCACGAGTACTTGGTAAATATTGAAGGACTGTGAGTTTTTTTAAAAAACTTTATCCCAGTCCCAAAGGCTAAGGAAAATAACTCACTTTTCTGCCAGCAGCTCACCGTATCTGGGATGAGGGACAGATGGCAAGTTTGAAAGGCTGGTGGAAGTTTGGGGAAAGTGCAGCAAGTGATGGAGAGATGCCTCTGTCTACCTGGTTACCTCAGAAGTCTAACCTTGCCCTCCCCAATGTGGTGGCCACTAGTCACGCTGAAGGAATTAAAACTTCGTCAGGTTAAAAAAAAATTCAGTGACTTCGTTGCACTAGCCACATGTGAAGAACCCACTAGGCTCTTGTGGTTGGTGGGCAGCTCTGATAAGAGAACATTTCCATAAACACAGAAAGTTCTGTTGGAACCATTAGTTATTACTTCCAGTAAGCATTCTTTGTCACTCTTCCTTAATGTCCAGGTTTTTAAAATAGAATGCAAAATTAGAGTTAATGTTTAAAATAACACACAGGACTTAGAAGAATTTTTTGCTTATCTGAGGCCCTTAGATCCCTGGGTTACACCCACTTCTGTTGAATATGAGTTTGTGGTAAATTCAAAAAAATCTAGTTTTCATTGGCCACAGTAAATTTTTAAAGACCAGTTTTATTTTCTGACTTGTGTAGTGATTCGCTTTGGTTTTCCAGAAGAAAATTTTGTTTTGTAATATGCTAGCTGACCTCATAACATTGACATATTCAAATTTATTTCTAGAAAATACCATCATTTCCATTGGTCATGAATGCATGACTGAAAACTTCTGAGTTAGGGCCTTTTAAAAATATAATAAAAAGCCGTGACTGCAGCAGATTCTTCTGGAATTTTTTTTTTTTTTAATTGGAGTAAATGCAGGTTGTATGAAATGGTGTTATAAAACTTCATGAATTTATTGTGTCCGTAGCATGCATGTTGTTGTAGTCAAGCTGGCTAAGAAACACACCAAAGAAAAACAGTCCAGGTTTAGAAATGGAGAACTGCAGTGGCTTATACAACCAGAAAGTCTTGGGATGCCTTTACAGTGTAGGTGACAATGTGAAATTCACTGAGTTTGTGTGTGACTTCATTAGGACACAACACTAGGTGTCAGTGTTGCAGTTTTGACTTTTTTTACCAGGAACTAGTAAAGACCTCTGGAGAAGGAAATGGCAACCCACTCCAGTGTTCTTGCCTGGAGAGTCCCAGGGACGGGGGAGCCTGGCGGGCTGCCGTCTATGGGGTCGCACAGAGTCGGACACGACTGAAGCGACTTAGCAGCAGCAGTAAAGACCTCTGCTTCTGATCACTCAGAGATTCTTCATTGACACAAACCACTGTGCCTCTTTACATTTAGATGAATGCGTACCTAGAAGAAGTACTTTTCAAAGAATTGTTTATTTTATTGTTAGTACCTCTCCAGTGCTGCTGGCTCTGAGGAATAAACATATTCTGTATTAACATACATGTTTTTCACTTAACTACATTCTCCAGACTCTGTTTCTCAATGTACTTTCCAGGGAGTGCTGGTCCTAGGAGATACTTCTGGGCTCTGGAATCTGGTATATAGTAGACACACAGATTTTCATTGATTGGTAGTGCTTTCAGCTTTTGTTTGTCAAAATTTGTATACTTTCTCTTACATTGCAGGCAGTGAGTGTTTTTATATCACCTAAATCTGCATGTCACATCCTTGTCACGTTCTCAGATTTAAATTTGCCAGGCATATAGGATACAGTGGAGGCTTCAAATTATGTGTCAAATTAAGTTCTCTTTCAATTTTTTTTTTAATTAAGAAATACACAACACATTAGGGCAGTAGAATTATTAATGATTCTTGCTTCTTTATCATTTCCTTTAACTTTTTTGATACCATTAACATACTTTATGTAAGATCATGCTTTTTTAAGGTATCATTTTGCTCTCTGTTTAATTTTATGTATTGTTCTGTTACTTTTTGAAGATACTTTATTCTTACTCCTATGCTTGAGACTCATATATGTATAAACTGATTTGTTTTATATATTTTTATTTGCCATTTTCTAATATGCTGCAAATTTTTGTTTTTGAAATGTATTAAATACTTAGTTTTCCATCCTTTTGTTTCATGAGTTCTCAGCAATCAAAGAAACAAAGATATTAGGCAAACGTAATACCAAAAAGCAAGTGTAGTGATGACTAGCTAAGTCAAGTCTTTTCAGCAGTTATGTCTTAATTCATGACTTCAAGTCAAGAGGTTAGGGAGGATCACTCAGAGTGGAAGAGGTGACTATACGGTCAGTTCCATTCTCTTTGACTGTAGCCATGAGCTAATATAAAATTACTTTTGAAGTATTTCCTAATTTAGTTCTACAGGTTTTTGAAGAGCAAAGCAGAAGCTCTTCAGAAGGCTGGGGATCATATAGTTGCACACAGATTTTGCTGGCACTTGTGCTCTTGTTGTTAAACTACAGTGAGCTTCAGAATTTGAGACAGACTGTAAAACTTAAAGTACCCAGGGGTTCTCATCTCAGCAAGTTGGTTTTCAAGCGAGGCCACCGACTGGATCGTGTTTTGGCCACTCCTCTGATCTCAGCCGTTTGAATCTTACAGATAACATAGCTGCATGTGTATGCTTCTTTGGGTGGTTCTGAGTGGTTCTGCATGGTACAACCCCACAGTGTACAAATTTGTATCCTTCACTCAAAACTTGATATTTTCATTCGGCCATCCAGCAGTGCAGTCAAATTTTGGGCACGTATCACTTCTTTAGATTATTTATCCAAAAATGTTGCAACCCATTAATAAACCCAGTTTATTAATGTTATAGGCAGATTCTATAAAAGGAAACAAGTGTTTAGATTTTTCCGTACCAGGATTCAGGATTTTAAACATCTGGGCCAAAGCCCTCAGAGAACTTACTCTGACTTCTCTGTGCTGTGGAAACACTATTCCATTTTCTTGACAGATTAAAGTTTTTTGGTGTTAACTTGTTTTTAAAATAATATTTGTCAGTCTCTTCAAGTAGTTTAATAACACGATTAAAAGCCTGTGGGTGTGAGCACACCCTGCAGCAGCGCTATGGCAGCCCAGGATGCCCTGAGGCTGGTGGATTGACTTCCAGTCCCTGGGTCCTGGGTGCTGACGCTGTGGCGGCCTCCCCTGTCCACATGGCCGGGCCAGGTCTTTGCGGGTGGGTGACGGTAGGATGGAGGGTCCTGCCATTATCCACTATCATGGCCGCTGAGGGACTTGGAAATAAGAATGGAGACAGATGGAGAGCCATTAGCCTTAGGAAGGCCCCTGGGGGGGTCTCACCATGGCCTTGCCAAACTCTGCCTCCAGTATTAAAGTTCAGTTTGTTTCTGCTGTTGGGTTCTCTAGGAAGCTGTGGATTGGAAAAAGATCACTTCTCCTCTGGTGATGAAGCAGTAGACGCTGACAGCGAAGGTGAAGCTGAACCCCGCGAGGATGGCAGTCACAGTGCTGCAGAGGCCAGCGTGGGGACTCACGCGGGCTGGGCAGACGCCATGGCTAGAATCCTGAACAGGAAGATTCCTGAAAGCAAGCCCACCATCCTGGTCAGGAACAAAGAGCTGGAGAAGGAAAAAGAGAAGTTAAAACAAGAGAGACTAGAGAAAAGAAAACAGGTGTGTCCTACCAATTGTTATGTACATTGGGGTGTCAAGGCTAGTGCTCACTGGTACCAGATTGCTCCTTTCAGTGTGTCCAGTTAGCATTCCAGCTTGTAACTTGTGTTTTATCTGTGAGTGGATAACCAAGGTTGTGTTCAGAAACCTAGTCTGAATCATTCTCTTGAGCATGTTTTTTATTCACCTAAGCAAAACAATAAAAATGTGAACTCCAAGGAAAGGTATCCTTTTCAAAGTCAAGTACTTATACCTGTGCCAGTGACTCCTGGGTTTGAATATGTTACTCAACTTACCTGTTCAGATGCTAACTTTATTAATAAAGTTAACTCTGAACTAGTAGAATCATGTTAGTTACTTTTAGCTTAAAATCTATTTTATGATATAAATCTGTGATGATGTCATTGACAGGGTTGGTTGCAGTTCTGAAAACAAACTATTTTACTGACGGATAAACTAGAGTTCATTATATCTTTTGTTAAACCACTGATGGAAGAAGCTAGACTGGTGCTGTCTGCTAATGAAAGGCCAGAAGTTGGACTTTTAAGTTTGCTGTTGTGTATTACAAAGATAAACAATAGTAAATGAACAGTAGAACAATAATATGTCTAAACTATTTGGCTGCTGAAATAGATACTATTTTTTAATGAAAGAAAAATAACTTTCTACAGTCATACTGACAATATAAAAGTACTCATTTCCAAGAGATACTTTATACATAAAAAGGAGAGAAAACTTAAGTTTCAGGTGGCATTTGTTTCCTTTTAAGTTCACCATCCCCTTATCTTGTTTCAAGATGAATGTTTTCTTTGTTTCTAATACTGGGTGCCCTCTGTTGGAGGCTGTTTAAAGATGGAACTTTTCAAGTACTGCTCTTTGAAACAGAACATACTCTATTACTAATTCAATATTCTCATTGTACTTTATTTAAGATCAACTTCGTCTCTAAGTCTTACTGATAGCTTTTCAACTTAAAATTTGAACCTTTGTTTTTCTTTTTTTTTAATTTGGCAAAAACTAGAGGAGGCTTTAAAAATATCAGAATCCTTAATTACCCCTAGTCCCAATGTTCCAGTAAGAGAACAACATTTTAAAGCCAACAGAAAGAAATTCGTGACTCTGCTCTAGGCCAAAGCTTTGAGTGCTAGAGCTGATGCTGTCCACATAATGCATGAAAGCACGCGTGTGGACACCAGGAACATGACACAGCAGCCACAAATGCTCTTGAGTATATATTTCTGGGTAGAGTCTGTGTAAATTGTGTTTGTTTCTTAATGTTAAGTATTACTGGTTTCCAGAATATTGGCTGCCTATTTCTAATTATAGGAAAAGAAATACATTTCAGAGTTAAAAAATACCTGGGGATCATGCATGCCTGTTATCCCCTTGGTACAAGAGATAATTAAGGATTGACTGTTTTAAACTTAAAAGTAAGGTTTTTTATTTCTGGTATAATCTGACAATGAATTTCATTATAGTTAAAATATCCGATTTGGGGAAGAATCTGTTTCTTTAAAAAGGCTTCAGAGTATAGCAAGAGCAAAGATTTGGTTTTACCGTGAACAGATGTTTTCGTTAATACATAGTGAGAGATCAGATGAATGAAGAAAAGAAAAAGATAAAAGGAGACTTTTCCCACTGGTTCTTCCTGATTTTGATGTTTATTTTTTTTTTTCCAATTTATTTATTTACATATAAATACTTATTGATTTATTTATGAATTCTAATAAAGAGTAGATATTTATGTACAGTTTTCCTTTATATTTAAAAAAAATTTTTTTTTTTTTTTTAAATTTTTACTTTATTTTACTTTACAATACCGTATTGGTTTTGCCATACATTGACATGAATCCACCATGGGTGTATATGAGATCCCAATCCTGAATCCCCCTCCCACATCCCACCCCATTTCCTCTCTCTGGATCATCCCCGTGCACCAGCCCCAAGCATCCTGTATCCTGTATCAAACATAGGCTGGTGCTTCATTCTTACATGATAGTATACATGTTTCAATGCCATTCTCCCAAATCATCCCACCCTCTCCCTCTCCCACAGAGTCCAAAAGTCCATTCTATACATCTGTGTCTCTTTTGCTGTCTCGCATACAGGGTCATCATTGCCATCTTTTTAAATTCCATATATATGTGTCAGTATACTGTATTGGTGTTTTTCTTTCTGGCTTACTTCACTCTGTATAACAGGTTCCAGTTTCATCCATCTCATTAGAACAGGTTCAAATGAATTCTTTTTGATGGCTGAGTAATACTCCATTGTGTATATTATTACCAGCTTCTTGATAGTTAGTTTATCATGTTAAGTATATTTGATGTTTGGTGATACGTTGACCTGAGCAGGGGACCTGGAGAAGCGAGTGTGTCAAATCAAGGACCTGAGATCAGGAAACCCCCTGAGAACAGTTTTGAATGAGATGATGTTGTCTGTGGGATATTCTTATTTCCTAATCCGTTTCTATATCTGCATTATCTTAGAGAGTCAGCTTGCTGTAATTTGTGACTGATAAGCCATATACGGCAAGGACAGTGGTCAGATGTGCCATAAGAGGAAAGAACAGTCACTGTTTAAATAGGCTCTATCTATTACAGCGCTAGTAGGCCACCATGCTGTTCTTTTAAAAGCTGATACAAGTGCTTAATAATTCCGGCCGCTGGGGAAGTCAGGTTCTAAAAATAAAGAGAAGCGGTGCTTAAACTCCTGGTTACGGAAGAGGGTGGTTTGGCGTCTTGCTGATGCTGCCCTCTGAGGCTTCTGGCAATGGCAGGCTGGGCACGGGGCTCCCTCACCCCCAGCCCGGCCCTCCTGGCCCCGCACACTGGCGGTGCTCCAGGCCCCTGCTGTCGGAGAGCCTGCCGGCTGCTCACTTGGTGCCTCTCACATGACACGCCGAGCGCTAACCGCAGGCTCCCGGAGCCGGACCCCCGAAAGGGCGGGTTTCTGAAAGGCCCTGTGACAAACTAAAGCTCGAATGATTTATTACCTTTGTCCTTTCACAGAGTATCATATCAAAGTGTGCTGCACTTTCAAAAATGCCTAATATTCTTTCACATCACACTATTTATAACACAGCTTGATAAGAAGCGGGAATGGGAAATGATGTGCAGAGTAAAGCCAGATGTTGTCAAAGACAAAGAAACGGAGAGAAATCTTCAGAGAATTGCTACGAGGTAAGACAGTGTTCTTGCCCTTTAAAAAGTAAGTGCGCTAAAGCTTTGTAGTGATCCGTTTCTGATGAGGTTGGTGCTTAAGCTCTGCCTGGTCAGAGCCAAGTGATTTATATCTCAGCCTGCCTACCTAATACTGGATTCAGCCACAGATTTTGGAGGTCTCGTGAGGCAAGAGTCTAATGGGCTAAGTGTGTATTTGGTATGAACTATTTCGGATCATCTTGTGTTTCATGGTCACGAGAACATTATAATCAGACCTCTACCTGTGTTTCTCTTAGGATGCTTATCTAGATTTATGGCACGAGGTGATTGTTTTTGTTATCTTGCACTATATTTATGACTAACAAATTACACATTATAGCAGCTTTGTGCTGTCCTTTCACTCAGCATTTTTTAAAAATATTGGCACCAGCATTTAGTTGATGCCGTCTGTGCCCAGAGAGGAATAGAATCTGGTGAGCTGCATGGTCCCTGCCCACTTATCTAGGGGGGTTTCTGGCCTCTCTGGGAGTAAAGGTGTGTCCTGTGTGTTGGGAACATCTGATGAGAGATTGTGTATGGAGTTGAGGACGGCTCCATGAAGGAGGTAGCAGTTAGATTACCATTTAAAGAATACAACAGTTACATTCAGTGAAATCCCTTTTAACGTCCTAGCTGCCTACAGCAATCCATCTGGGTATTGGATGGTGAGCCAGTGAGGCCGGATGGCTGAGGGAGCGAGAGCAGAGCCAGACTGCTAACTGATCCCAGCACTGACTTACTAGCTGGGTGTCCCTGGGCAGTTACTTAATTTCCTTCTGTCTCAGTTTATTTATCCGTGGAAACAAGTGAGAACATTATACCTACGCTATAGGATTTCTCTGAGAATTAAATGAATTAATACCCACGCAGAGCTGAGAAGAGTACAGGATTGGTGCCAGAGAGTAAGTGCCCCTTACATTTTATACCCTCCACATCTCCCTCTCAGCACCGTGGTCCCAGCCCTGCTGTGAAGCGTATGGAATTTTACACATCTTATAAACAAATAAGCTAGGTTGGTAAGGTTTCTTGGATTCTGGCAGAGGACAAGACGCTTGTAGGTCAGAGACAAAGGACTGTTACTCACGGCTGCAGCCGTAGCCAGAGCTTCACATTCCCACCGGTTCCGTGTCCCCGGGGGCAGCGCAGGTGCCTTCGACAGATGCCTGTGCGTGCTGTGGGTTGTGTTACAGGAGAGGAACTCTGTATCTGGGGATCCGTTGCTTTTATGGGGAACGGTAACAAGCCTGCTCTTTGTCTGGGGGGAGACATTACCTCATCTCTCAAGGTTGCGCACCGCAGACACAACCCTGAGAAACAGCCTGGTAAAGAGCAGGCGTTGTGCTCTTCAGAACCCAGCAAGAACGTGCAGGGATGCTCAGCACCTGTGGCGGATCGCCTGCACTGATGATGATTATAGCAGGAACATGAATAGATGATAGAAGCTTAGAGCTGGAAGGGGTGTCGATGGCGTGAAGCAGTGCTGGCCAGTAGAAATCGACTAGAAATCCAGTGTGAGCCACTTGTGCAACTTAAAATTTTTTGAGTGCTTCCTTGATAAAAGTAAAAACGAAGTGAAATTATTTCAACATGTAATAAATACAAAACAAGTATTAATGAAATTAAAAAAAAATTTTTAATCTAGTGTGTATTTTAAACTTGGAGCACGGTGCAGCATTGTTCTGGCCATATGTTGTGTGTTCACCTGTTACCTGTAGCCTGTGACTACTATGATGGACACTACAAGTCTTAATGTTCAGAATTTCAATGAGTTTAACTTCAGAACAAAGTACTCCAAATAAACTTTTTAAAAAATTAGTTTTATATCATAAGACCTGCAGATAAGGTAGCTGAATACTTTCTAAGCTTCTTGAGTATTATTTTTGCCATTTACAGGTAAAATCAAGATCCAGGAGATCTTTCTAGCCTCAGATAATCAGATAGCTAACTGTAAAGCCTGTGCTTATCCCATTGACACTTAAAGTCTTCAGCCATTATATGATTAGATTTTGAGAAGTATCTGTTCAGAAGTTGATTTAGAAAGATTGAAGCTGAGAAAAACCACAGATCAACTCACATGTATTTATTCTCTATTCAGATACTTATATTCAATTTCATTGAAATGTACGTTCACTTTTCAGATTTATTCCATGCATTTCACTTGAGCGCATATTAGATGATTGCCTCCTTTCTGAGCAGTGAAAATAGATTGCGCTTGTCCTCAAGAGTTTGTGTTCTAGTGTAATTGTTATTTAATGACATTATTCTGGTCATTTGTGTTCCATAGAGGTGTGGTGCAGTTATTTAATGCTGTTCAAAAGCATCAAAAGAATGTAGATGAAAAGGTTAAAGAAGCTGGAGGCTCTATTAGAAAACGAGCTAAGTTGATATCCTCGGTTTCCAAGAAGGACTTCATCAGTGTTCTGAGAGGGATGGATGGAAGTGCAAGTGAGAAGAATTCTGCTGAAAAGAACTCGAAAGCCAAACAGGTAAGAGTTTTACACAGGATTCAGCATATCAGATATATGTCAGCTCTGAGAGTTTGGAGGTTGAAAAGCTTACTATACCTGCGTGCCACACCAAACCTGACGCAGCCAAATTTAGAAAAAAAACATACTATAGAATTAATATTTTTTCTTTTCAGATGTTATTAAGATTTCCACATGCCCATAGCCTACTTTAATTCTGTATTCTTATGTTTCATGATGACTGACTTACTCAGTGTGGAAGTTGCCAGTTACAGATGCCAGGGCCTTGCTGTTAAAACTCAGGAACTGGTAGATTTAGGTAAATTTTTTAGAGATAGGACGGTCTTCTATCTGAAATCCTGCGTTTTGTGCATTTTGTAGAATAGAAGACCAAGTGAGGGATACAGCTTCAATTGAGACTGTTAACCCACAGTGGTAATTGACATGGTGCATAATTTCTAAAATGAAGAATTGGAGCTTTAGGAAGTATGATGAAAACTCATCCTTGTGCTGAGGCAGCTTTGATGATACCCGGCTGGTTGGGAGATAAACGTAAATGCTTTTCATGATCCTTGGCATGCAATTCCACTTCTCCAGCCCTCTGACCTATGAATCCCAATAGCTTTCTTTTTACTGTACCAAGTGAAAGGTTCTGAAATGTGCTTTACTCTCAAAAGGGCTTATTTACTTTTTAAATTAAAGCAAAGTACATAGTTGTATTTGAAGGCTTGTTTTCTGTTGCCAACAAAGAGAACTTCAGTCAGGAAACTAGAGTTTCTATCATAAGTTTTTGTTTGTATTTTGGGAAAACAGTAGAAACTCTGGCAAGAAGAGCATTTAGGGATTTCATGCTCTTCTAGAGTTGAAGTATTCTTCAAGTTTCTTGATTTAAGTTGCCATTTTATCGAATTTTGACAAAAGTTTTCTAAGCTGTTTGAATTTGATCTATCTTCTGAATATCAGAAGGACTCACATTTTGTATATTTATATAAGTGTGCTCACTGGTGCTGCCTTTTAAAATTTGTCAGAAGTAATTATGAAGACATGAATGCTACGATTGGGCATTTATACTTTTAAGTTAAAAAGTCTTAACAGACTGTCTTCACTCATGATAAAAGAATGTTTTACTGTAAGAATTGGAGAAAGATCGAGCAGCATTGAATGAGAAAGAGCTGATGGAAAAGAAAAAAGATTTTTTCTCTTTCCCCTTTTCCTTGTTGGTTTCAAAATAACTTAATAGAGGCATTTGTTTTTGCTTTGGGATTAATTTTTTCATGAGTTATGAAAATATATGAAGGGTTCTTTTCAGTGGCATCATTGTATTTTCTTTGTTACCATTTGCTTTTTTGCCCTTGACCTTTGACTTTTCCTACTTCAGTGATCACAGGCATGGTAGTAATCTGTGACAAGGTCAAAAACTGCTTGAGATGTTAACCAAAGTGGCTTGGCTTTAAAAATTTATTTCTAGAGCTACCTACCCCACACCACTGATTACCCTGGTACATTTTCTTTCTTTAAAAAATGTTTGTTTTCACACATTTATAGGAAAACATTAAGTACCTATTTGTAACTGGTGCTATTCTTGTATCTTTTAAAGGTTTGCAATTCAGGTAGACACACGACCTCAAGGAAATAAGTAAATAAGATTAGCATGACAACATAGAGATTCTAAACTGGTCTGTTTAGACTGTTTGTCATTGCCAGTTACACCGGGTATAACAGCTGTAATTAAGTGGCTGTCCGTATTTGTGGGGAGAATTTCAAAGTAGCCAATATTCATTTAGGACATAAGAGCAGTTTCGTCTGTGTCTAGTGGAAGTAGGTGGACTTTCAAGGCAACTGAAGAGGAGAAGGGAAGGCCAAAGTGGAAATAGATTTGGTGTGCCAGTGAGTGAGGCATTAATGAACTGGATAAAGGAGGATATTGATTAAGTAGAGAATAAGATTTCCCTTTCCCATTTCACCTTGTCCTAGCACCCTTGATGCCACACATTTCCCTAACAGCCTCTCCTCCTCTCCTCATACACGCTTGACAGAAGAGCGTTTATGGAAGCTGCTCATTGTCCCTCTCTGCATGTATTCAGAACACAGGCTTTTAATCTCATCTTCCTAACATTGAGAAATCTTCAGAGTCCATTCACCTACAGATTGGATTTACTGGCAGGTATCTTCCCAGATACCAGTCTGGATTATATCTTGAACTCCTTTACCTGGTTACACTGGTTATTTATGGTTGTGACGTTATAAAGTTCAAAAGTGAAAAGGAACCAGCAGTGTTACATTAAGCAAAGCTGGGTAGAGTTATAATAATGTAACAGAGGGTGGATCTGTTAGTCAGCATACTTCAGGAGTGCTGGTGGTGGTGTGTGTGGTTTGTTTTTGACTCCTTAGGCAGACTTATGATTTTGGAAACTTATTACTTTTTTTTTTTTTTGAAGAACAGTGTTTCAAGAATTTCCATACTCCTGCAAGCTATTAGAAACTTTGAGACATTGTGACAAATATTTTTAAACTGTGTCATGCTGTTGCTGCTGCTAAGTCGCTTCAGTCGTGTCCGACTCTGTGCGACCCCATGGATGGCAGCCCACCAGGCTCCCCCGTCCCTGGGATTCTCCAGGCATGAACACTGGAGTGGTTGCCATTTCCTTCTCCAATGCATGAAAGTGAAAAGTGAAAGTGAAGTCGCTCAGTTGTGTTCGACTCTTAGCGACCCCATGGACTGCAGTCTACCAGGCTCCTTCATCTGTGGGATTTTCCAGGCAGGAGTACTGGAGTGGGGTGCCATAAACTGTGTCATGGCCCTGAACAAATTCCTTTTCTCAAAGCCTTTTCTTTTTTCCTGCATCATTATATTTTGTTTAATTTTGTTTTCAAAGCAATAGGAACACAGTTTTAAAATAAAATAGCCAGTATCCTTCCCCATCTGTCTCTACCCCTTGTTTCATTCCCTCACCCCAAAGTAATAGATCTTTCTACTAGTATTTACCTCTGTATATTAAATAATATTTATATTATCTCACTCTCAATATTATTATCTTTAATGGAAAATACAGAATTGGCATTCTTAGCATTCCTTCACCCCCATACATCTAATACTTGGTCTTTCTAATATGATATATTCATATTTTGGCTAAATCAATATTCACTGTAAACATTGTTCATTGCTGTGCAAAGTGTAATGCATGGTAATATTATTTTCTTTCTTTAACTTATTTCCTTATAGCTTTTGTTTTCCTGGGATTAATGGCTGCCTCTTCTCATTTGCTTAGTTTATGCACCAAAGCCTTCCTACACTCCAAAAATAATTCCTAAACCCTTCTCAGTACTACTTTCTTCATGGTTATCCTGCTACAATCCAAACTGATTGTTTTTTTATCTGGTATGCACTGTCTGTTTTCAGCTCTGCTTTATCACTGTCCTGGGAATTGCCTTTGTCTCTTTCCTGTGCAGTAGCCTCTGTTTCTGGGACTAAATGTCTTCTTTTCTCTTGGCTTTCTGTCTCATTTTGACAATTACATTTACCAGTAGCTTTCTGGGAAAGGGTTTAGGTATCCTCACTTTAGCTCAGACAGTAAAGTGTCTGCCTACAATGCGGGAGACCTGGGTTCAATCCCTGGGTCGGGAAGATCCCCTGGAGAAGGAAATGGCAACCCACTCCAGTACTCTTGCCTGGAAAATCCCATGGACCGAGGAGCCTGGTAGGCTACAGTCCATGGGGTCACAAAGAGTCGGACACGACTGAGCAATTTCACCTTCACCTTCACTGATTGGATACATGCAGTGGGTTTAGTGGTTGTTGTTCACTCGCTCAGTCGTGTCTGACTCTTTGCATCCCCATGGACTGCAGCACACCAGGCTTCCCTGTCCTTCACTATCTCCCGGAGTTTGCTCAAACTCATGTCCATTGAGTTGGTGATGCTATCCAACCATCTCATCCTCTGTCACCTCCTTCTCCTCCTGCCTTCAGTCTTTCCCAGTATCAGGATCTTTCCCAGTGAGTTGGCTTTTCACATCAGATGGCCAAAGTATTGGAGTTTCAGCTTGAGCATCAGTCTTTCTCATGAATACTCAGGGTTGATTTCCTTTAGGATTGACTGGTTTGATCACCTTGCTGTCCAAGGGACTCTGAAAGCATCAGTTCTTCAGTGCTCAGCCTTCTTTTATGTTTTAACTCTCACAGCCATGTATGACTACTGGAAAAACCATAGCTTTTAACTAGATGGACCTTTGTTGGCAAAGTGATGTTTCTGCTTTTTAATACGCTGTCTAGGTTTGTCATTGCATTTCTTGCAAAGAGCAGGCATCTTTTAATTTCATGGTTGCGTTCATTGTCCACAGTAATTTTGGAGCCCACGAAAATGAAATCTGACATTGTTTCCATATTTTCCCCATCTGTTTGCCGTGAAGTGATAAGACCAGATGCCACAATCTTCTTATTTTTTAGAGTATATATTTTATTTTTTAAAATTTTTATTGAAGTATAGTTAGATTCTTTTTCCCTATAGGTCATTACAGAGTATCAAGTAGACGTCTCTGTGCTATACAGCAGGTCCTTATCAGTTATCCATTTTATATATAGTAGTATGTATATGTCAGTGCTAATCTCCCAATGTATCCCTCCTTCCTCTTTCCCCTCAGATATTCATACGTTTGTTTTCTACATCTCTGACTCTATTTCTGTTTTGTATATAAGTTCATTTGTGACTTTTTTTACATTACACATTTAAGTGATACATAACTGTCTTTCTCTGTCCCACTTAACTTCACTCCATATCATTTCCTTCTATGTATCCCTAAACTGCAGACACTAGGAAGCTAAGAACCATGATTCTCAGATTTCCTTGAATTAAGAAATTAGACTAATTTTCTTCAAATTATAGCGCACTTGCAAGAATTGCAGAGAAGATAGCAAGGAGGGGCGAGGTGGGGGCCGTGTTCCTGCTACTTGGGACGTTGCTGATGGCAGATGCGGTGAAGACAGGTAAGAAAGTTGATCTCCCACAGCTGCAGCTTCATGGCCACGGCAGATGTGCCTGTGCAGGGGCCAGACTCATCCTTCCAGTGTCCAGTCACCCTGCAGCCATCTAAAGGGCCAGTTACAGTAATAGCAGCTATAGACAGATGCTACAAGTCTGTTATTTTGTTAGTTTGTTTAATTTTGTTTAATTATGAGCCTTTTCAAGGATACATAAGAGTTGAAAGTATTGTAGAGTGAATATCCATATAGATACCATCCAGATCCTCCAACTGCTTGCATGTTATTTTTGGTTTATCACATGTCCACCATACATAGATGCATTGCTCCTATTTTCCTGATGCACTGACAGTGCATGCTTTAATTCAGCAGTTCCACTGGTGGCCTCCTAGTCCCCTCCAGGCCCAGGTAGTGGCTCCCCTAGAGGACCAGTGCCCCAACTTGCCCTTAATTGAACACTCCAGAGTCCCCTCCTCCAGCCCTCCAGCAATTATAGAGGGCCCTCACTCCAGGTATAGTCTGTTCTGCCAGGAGGCATCTTTCTTTTTTTCTTTTTATTCCTATTTTTTTAAATTATTTTTTTATTGAAGGATAATTGCTTTACAGAATTTTGTTTTCTGTCAAACCTCGACATGAATCAGCCATAAGTATACATATATCCCCTCCCTTTTGAACCTCCCTCCTGTCTCCCTCCTCATCCTATCCCTCTAGGTTGATATAGTGCCCCTGTTTGAGTTTCCTGAGCCATACAGCAAATTCCCGTTGGCTATCTATTTTACACATGGTAATGTAAGTTTCCATGTTATTCTTCCCATACATCTCACCCTCTACTCCCCTCTCCCCGTGTCTGTAACTCTGTCCTCTATATGTTTCTCCATTGCTGCCCTGTAAATAAATCCTTTGGTACCATTTTTCTAGATTACATATATGTGCCTTAGAATACGATGTTTATCTTTCTCTTTCTGACTCACTACTCATATAATAGGTTCTAGGTTCATCCACCTCATCAGAATGGACGCAAATGTGTTCCTTTTTATGGCTGAGTAATATTCCATTGTGTATATGTACCACAACTTCTTTATCCATTGATCTGTCAGTGGACATCTATGTTGCATCCATGTTCTAACTGTTGTAAATAGTGCTGCGATGAACAATGGGATACATGTGTCTTTTTCAACCATGGTTTCCTCAGAGTGTATGCCTAGGAGTGGGATTGCTGGGTCATATGGTGGTTTTAGTCCTAGTTTTTTAAGAAATCTCCATACTGTCTTCCATAGTGGCTGTATCAGTCTGCATTCCCACCAAAAGTGCAAGAGTGTTCCCTTTTCTACATACCCTCTTCAGCATTTATTGTTTGTAGACTTTTTGATGATGGCCATTCTGACTGGGGTGAGGTGATATCTCATTGTAGTTTTGATTTGCATATCTCTAATAATGAGCAGTGTTGAGCATCTTTTCAAGTGTTTGTTAGCCATCTGTATGTCTTCTTTGGAGAAATGTCTGTTTTTTCCCACTTTTTGATTGGGTGTTTGTTTTTCTGCTATTGAGTTGTATGAGCTGCTTGTTTATTTTAGAAATTAATCCTTTGTCAGTTGCTTCTTTTGCTATTATTTTCTCCAATTCTGAGGGTTGTCTTTTCACCTTGCTTATAGTTTCCTTTGCTGTGCAAAAGCTTTTAAGTTTAGTCAGGTCCCATTTGTTTACTTGTGTTTTTATTTCCATTACTCTAGGAGGTGGGTCATAGAGGATCTTGCTTTGATTTATGTCACTGAGTGTTCTGCCTATGTTTTCCTCTAAGAGTTTTATAGTTTCTGGTCTTACATTTAGGTCTTTAATCCATTTTGAGTTTATCTTTGTGTATGGTGTTGAGCAGTGTTCTAATTTCATTCTTTTATGTGTAGCTGTCCAGTCTTCCCAGCACCATTTATTGAAGAGGCTGTCTTTGCTCATTGTATATTCTTGCCTCCTTTGTCAAAAATAAGGCATCCATAGGTACATGGGTTTATTTCTGGGCTTTCTATCTTGTTCCATTGGTCTATATTTCTGTTTTTGTGCCAGTACCATACTGTCTTGATGACTGTAGCTTTGTAGTATAATCTAAAGGCAGGCAGATTGATTCCTCCAGCTCCATTCTCCTTTCTCAAGACTGCTTTGGCTATTTGGGATCTTTTGTGTTTCTGTATGAATTGTGAAATTTTTTGTTCTAGTTCTGTGAAAAATGCCATTGGTAATTTGGTAGGATCACATTGAATCTGTAGATTGCATTTGGTAGTATAGTCATTTTCACAATATTGATTCTTCCTACCCAGGAACATGGATAATCTCTCCATCTGTGTCTTTGATTTCTTTCATCAGTGTCTTATAATTTTCAGTGTACAGTTCTTTTGTCTCCTTAGGTAAGTTTATTCCTAGATAATTAATTTCTTTTTTGCAGTGGTGAATGAGATTGATTCCTTACTTTCTCTTTCTGATTTTTCATTGTTAGTATATACAAATGCAAATGATTTCTGTGAATTTTGTATCCTTCAACTTTGCTAAATTCACTGATTAGCTCTAGTAATTTTCTGATACTCTGTTTAGGGTTTTCTATGTACAGTATCATGTCATCTGCACAGTGAGAGCTTTACTTCTTTTCTGATCTAGATTCCTTTTCTTTCTTTTTCCTCTCTGATTGCTGTAGCTAGGACTTCCAGAACTATGTTGAATAATAGTGGCGAAAGTGGACACCCTTTCTTGTCCCTAATCTTAGGGGGAATGTTTTCAGTTTTTCACCATTGACAATAATGTTTGCTATAGGCTTATCATATATGCCCTTTACTATGTTGAGGTAGGTTACTTCTGTGCCCACTTTTGAAGAGTTTTAATCATAAATGGGTGCTGAATTTCATCAAAGGCTTTTTCTCCATCTCCTTTAATTATCATATGATTTTTATCTTTAATTTGTTAATATGGTATATCACATTGATTGATTAGTGTATATCGAAGAATCCTTGCATCCCTGGAATAAACCCTACTCGATCATGGTGTATGAGCTTTTTGATGTGTTGCTGAGTTCTGTTTGCTAAAATTTTGTTGAGGATTTTTACATCTGTGTTCATCAGTGATATTGGTCTGTAGTTTTTTTGTATTGTCTTTGTCTGGTTTTGGGATCAGGGTGACTGTGGCCATGTAGAATGAGTTTGACTGTGTTGCTGCTTCTGCAACTTTTTGAAAGCGTTTTAGGAGGATAGGCATTAGGTCATTTCTAAATGTTTGATAGAATTCTCCTGTGAAGCCATCTAATCCTGGGCTTTTGTTTTTTTAGTAGGTTTTGATCACAACTTTAAGTGCTTGTAATTGGGTTGTTCATAATTTCTATTTCTTCCTGGTTCATTCTTAGAAAATTGAACTTTTCTGAGAATCTATCCATTTCTTCCAGGTTGTCGGTTTTATTGCCATATAGTTGTACATAATGGTCTCTTAGAATCCTTTGTATTCCTGCATTGTTTGTTGTAACTTGTCCTTTTTCATTTCTGATTTTGTTGATTTGGTTCTTTTATCTTGATGAGTCTGGCTAAAGATTTGTCAGTTTTGTTTATCTTCTCAAAGAACCAGCTTTTAGTTTTATTAATCTTTACTATTGTTTCTTTCATTTCTTTTTCATTTATTTCTGCTCAAATCTTTATGATTTCTTTCCTTCTAATTTTTTGTTCTTGTTCTTTTTTCCAGTTTTATGTGTAAAGTTACATTGTCTGTTTGATGTTTTTCTTGTTTCTTGAGGTAGGATTGTATTGCTATAAACTTCCCTCTCAGGGCTGCTTTTGTTGCATCCCATAGGTTTTGAGTTGTCGTGTTTTCATTGTCATTTGTTTCTAGAAATATTTTGATTTCCTTTTTGATTTCTTCAATAACTTGTTGGTTATTTAGACACGTGTTATTTAATCTCCATGTGTTTATATTTGTTGGAGTTTTTTTCTTGTAATTGATATCCAGTCTCATAGCATTGTGGTCAGAGAAGATACTTGCTACAATTTCAATTTTCTTAAAATTACTGAGGCTTGATTTGTGACCCAAGATGTGGTCTGTACTAGAGAATGTTCCATGTGTACTTGAGAAGAACATACATTCTTCTGCATTTGGATGGAATCTTCTGAAGTTTTCAGTGAGATCCATCTCATCTAATGCATCATTTAAGACTTGTGTTTCCTTATTAATTTTCTGTTTTGATGATCTGTCCATTGGTGTAAGTGGGGTGTTAAAGTCTCCTACTATAATTGTGTTACTGTCAATTTTGCCTTTTATGTCTGTTAGTGTTTGTCTTATGTACTGAGGTGCTCCTATGTTGGGTGTGTAGCTATTTGCAGTTGTTATGTCTTTCTCTTGGATTGATCTGTTGATCATTAGTAGTGTCCATCTTTATCTCTTGTAATCTTCTTTACTTTAAGATCTGTTTTGTCTGATATGAGGATTGCTACTTGGGCTTCCCTGTGGCTCAGTGCAGGAGACCCAGGTTCGATCCCTGGGTTGGAAAGATCCCCTGGAGAAGGAAATGGCAACCTACTCCAGTACTCTTGCTTGGAAAATTCCATGGACTGAGGAGCCTGGTAGGCTACAGTCCATGGGATCACAAAGAGTTGGACACGACTGAGTGACTTCAGTTTCACGCCAGCTTTCTTTTGCTTCCTATTTGCATGGAATATATTTTTCCACCTCTCACTTTCAGTCTGTATGTGTCTTTAGGTCTGAAGTGGGTTTCTTGTAGACAGCATATATATGGGTCTTGTTTTTGTATCCATCCAGCCAGTCTGTCTTTTGGTTGAAGCATTTAATCCATTTACATTTAAAGCAATTACTGATATATATGTTCCTATTGCCATTTTCTTAATTGTTTGGGGTTGATTTTGCAGATCTTTTTCCTTCTCTTGTATTTCTTGACTATGTAAGTCCTTTTAGCATTTGTTGTAAAGCTGGTTTGGTGGTACTGAATTCACTTAACTTTTGCCTTTCTGAAAAGCTTTTTATTTTTGATCAATTTTGAATGAGATCCTTGCCGGGTACCTTAATCTTGGTTATAAATTTTTCCCTTTCAGTTCTTTAAATATGCCCTGCCATTCCCTTCTGGCCTGCAGAGTTTCTGCTGAAAGATAGCTGTTAAGCATATGGGTTTCCCTTGTATGTTACTTGTTGCTTCTTCTAATATTCTTTGTGTTTAGTCTTTGTTAGTTTGGCTAGTACGTGTCTTGGCGTGTTTCTGCTTGGATTTATCCTGTACGGGACTCTTTGTGCCTCTTGAACTTGACTGACTATTTCCTTTACCATGTTGGGGAAATTTTCAGCTATAATCTTTTCAAAAATTTTCTCATAGCCTTTCTTTTTCTCTTCTTCTGGGACCCCTATAATTCGAATGTTGGTGCTTTTGATATTGTCCCAGAGGTCTCTGAGACTGTCTTCAGTCCTTTTCATTCTTTTTGCTTTATTCTGGTCTTCAGAAGTTATTTCTACCATTTTATCTTCCATCTCACTGATTTGTTCTTCTGCTTCAGATATTCTGCTACTGATTCCTTCAAGAGTATTTTTAATTCCAGTAATTGTATTGTTTTGTCTGTTTATTTTTTAATTCTTCTAGGTCTTTGTTAATTGATTCTTGCATTTTCTCCATTGCGTTTTCAAGGTTTTTGATCATCTTTACCGTCATTATCCTGAATTCTTTTTCAGGTAGTTTGCTTATTTCCTCTTCATATATTTGGACGTCTGTGTTTCTAGTTTGTTCCTTCATTTGTGTAGTATTTCTCTGCCTTTTCTTTTCTTTTCTTTTTTAAAAAGCTTTCTATGTTTGAGGTCTTTTCACAGGCTTCAGGGTTGAATTCTTTGTTCCTTTTGGTTTCTGCCCTCCTGAGGTTGAACCAGTGGTTTGTGTAAGGTTCATACAGGGTGAGATTTCCGCTGACTTTTTTGTTTCTTTGTTTTTCCTCTGAGGGCAATGCTGAGTGAGGTGGTACTCCTGTCTGCTGATGATTGGGTTTGTGTTTTTGCTTTGTTTGTTGTTTAGATGAGGCGTCCTGCACAAGGTGCTACTACTGGTGGTGGGGTGATGCTGGGTCTTGTATTCAGATGGTTTCCTTTGTGTGAGTTCTCACTATTTAGAGTCAGTGTTCCCACTCCAAAGGCTCAGGGCTTGATTTCTGATCAGGAATGAAGATTCCACAAGTGGTTTGTTGTTACATTAAGTGAGATTAAAACAAATACCCAGTAACGAGAAACCATGAACCCCAGACAAATGGCAGTTACAAAATCAGGCAAATAATAATTAAAATAATGGAATATATACACACACACACACACGTGTGTGTGTATATATATATATACACACACACACATATATATACACACACACACACACACACCCATAAACAAAGTCAAAACAGTCCAACAAAAATAAAGTACAGATTGACCTGGCAAACAAAGTAAATAAAAAATTATATTTACCAGTTAAGAACAAAACTAATTAAAGCACAAACTGGAAAACCTAAAACGAGGTGCCAAGTAGGGAATAAAGCAATGAAAACAAAACTAACAAATATGTTGAGAGGAAAGGAAAGAAAAGAAAGCATAGATATTCAAAGTTAAATAGAGGTAGATGAAGAAGTTTTATATCCATTAAAGAGTAACTGCCAGGGGAAAAGAAGTGTAGGAAAGGCAAACAAAGGAATAAATGCAGAAAAAGCATAATAGGTTTAAGAGAAAGAAAAAAAAAAAGAATGAAAAATAAAGTGTAAAAGAGTGATCTGATGAACAAAGGAAACCAAAAATTACATCTACTAGTTAAGAACAAAACTAACGCACAAACTGGAAGACAAAACTAAAGCAGGTGCCAGCTGGGAAATAAAGCAATGCAAACAAAACTAACAAATATGTTGAGAGGAAAGGAAAGAGAGAAAAGAAAGAATAGATATGCAAAGTTAAATAGAGGTAGATAAAAGAGATTTATATACATTAAAGATTAATTGCAAGGTGAAAAGAGCAGTAGGAAAAGCAAAGAAACAGATGTAGAAGAATTAATAATAGGTTTAAGTTAAAATTAAAAAAAGAAAAAAATGAAGAAGAAAGAAAAAAGAAAGAAGAAAAACTCCACAGAACTGAGGCAGAGGTATATCACAATAAAAAATGTGACTGAGAAAAAAAAAAGCTCAAAATCTTAATTCGATTTCATAGTGCCAGTAAAATCAATAACTACAACAGAGCGGGGTGGGGAAAGGGAGGGAAAAAATAGATAAAATCCAAAAGAATATACAGAATAAGTTAAAACATAAGAAAAATGTTCATCTTGAGTCACTAAAGTCAGAGTCCTTTCCCTCGCTGGGAGTTGCAGTCCACCTCACCTCCCTGGGATGCCCTCCAACACTGTGCTGATCTCTGGACCTGGTGTGGGGGCAGCTCAGATCCTCATATGGTCCTACTGTGTGTTCTTTCCTCCAGGGTCCACAGGTATCAGAACTAGTGTGTTTTCTTTTGTGGGAGCTATCAATGTCATTTTGAATATTCCTTAGACACAAAGTGAAAGTGAAGTTGCTCAGTCGTGTCTGACTCTTTGTGACCCCATGGACTGTAGCCTACCAGGCTCCTCTGTCCATGGGATTTTCCAGGCAGTAGTACTGGAGTGGATTGCCATTTCCTTCTCCAATTGATCTTCCCAACCCAGGGATTGATCCTGGGTCTCCCGCATTGTAGATAGACGCTTTACCATCTGAGCCACCAGGGAAGAGTCTGCCTAATTGATAGTGTGGGTTTAACCTGCAGCTTGTACAGCTGGTGGGAAGGTCTTGGGTCTTCTTTCTTAGTCACACTGCCCCTGGGTTTCAGTTGTGGTTTTATTTCCACCTCTGCATGTGGGTCATCACTGGGGTTTGCTCCTGAGACTGCCCTGGAGGATTTGGGTTTGCCCTTGTGAGGGCCAGGTGTGGAGGTGGTGCAGCTGCTTGGGTCGCAGGGGTTCTGGCAGCACCAGGTACTCAGGGGAGTTGGGGGCTAGGGCAGCAGGAAATATAGTGCTCTAGAAGGGCGTGGCAACCAGTGTTGGCCAGTACGCTCCAGTATTCTTGCCTGGAGAACCCCCCTGACAGAGAAGCCTGGCAGCCCACGGTCTGCAGGGTCGCAAAGAGTTGTTCACGACCAAAGCGACACTGCACGCATAGACGAAGACTTTTTTCGCCTGTAGCAGCTCTCTCCCAGTGAGAGTTGGGTGTGAAGGTGGCGTGGTTTCTTGGCTTGCGAGGACCCTGGCGGCGCCAAGTGTGCAGGCACATGGACTGCTTCCGGTGCAGGAGTGTGGCCCTGCCAAGAGTCTTTTTTCAAGCTTCTTGTGGCTAGTGATCAGAAGGCCTCTTTGGCCAGTCTTTCTCCGTAGCTCCACCCCTTCAGGCCCTTAGTGGTCCTTCTCTGTAGTTCAGTGCTTCAGGCACATAAAGGGGCCCTCCTGGCTGGGGTCCTACTCTGTGGATCTACATGTCAGGCACTTAAAGGAGCACCCTGGGTGTGGTCCTGCTCTGTAGTTCAGTGCCTCAGGCATTTGATGGGCTGGCCTCGATTGTTCAGCTGCTGATGCTGTCGTCACATGTGGGGAGAGTGGCTGTGGTGAAGGCTCCACCCCCTCGCGTGACTCAGCAGTATCGCCTGGCTTCCATGGCTGCCTGTCTGGCTTTCCTCCACAGGCATTTCCTATCACACTCTCCTCCCTCACATCCCCCAGATCCGTCTCTCCACAGTCAACAGCAGCCCTCGCCTGGGGTTGCTCCACAATCCCTAAACTCCAGCTCCCAGCCGCTGCACCTTCCAGTGGACTTGCATCCCTGTCCAGGGAATGCATGGCTGCAGCAAGGACTGTCTTGATTCTCATTCCCTTTAGGCTGCCCCAGATCAGCTGTTTCTCTCTCAGCCTTAAATGTTCCTCCTCTGACTCAGACAACTGCCCTGACGTGGGGACTGGACCCCTGCTTCAGTTCCTCCTCCCCACCGAGAGCAGGTTGAGTCAGGACTCCTAACACTCCTGTTTTTCCCGCTAGTTCCTTCATCCTCCCGAGTTTTGGGTGGTTTTATGTATTATTTTCCACTGGTCAGGTACTCCTGTCCACTCTCAGCTGGTGTTCTGCCTGCACTTCTGTGTCTGAAGGTGTATTTCTGATGTTCTGTGGGGAGAGATGTACCCCACGACCACCTACTCCTCCTCCACCATCTTGTTCTCCTCCGATCTTCTTTTTTTGAATGTTGAGTTTTAAGCCATCTTTTTCACTCTCTTCTTTCTCCTCCATCAAGAGGCTATTTAGTTCCACTTTATTTTCTATCATTAAAGTGGTATCATCTGCATATCTGAGGTTGTTGATATTTCTCCCAGCAATCTTGATTCCAGCTTGTGATTCATTCAGCCCAGCATTTTGCATGATGTACTCTGCATATAAGTTAAATAAACAGGGTGACTATATACAGCCTTGCCGTATTCCTTTCCCAGTTTTGAACCAGTCCATTGTTTCATGTTTGGTTCTAACTGTTGTTTCTTGACTTGCATATAGGTTTCTCAGGAGGCAGTAATGTGACAGCCAAGGCAGAGGCTGGAGTGATAGCCGTGAGCCAAAGAGTGCCCACAGTCCCCAGGAAGGGAGGCCTGGCCAGATTCTGAACTGTGGGAGGATATATTGCTGTTGTTTGAAGCCACCCAGTTGGTGGTAATCATATAGCAGCCATGGGAAACTAATACCATGTAGATGTGTGTGTTAGAAATAATTTTCCCTCAGAACTTTGAAGTTGCTGTTTCATTTTCTTGGTTTTTTTTTTTTTTTTTTTTGCTGGTTAGCTGTCTAGTGCTGCTCTGATTTCTGGTTCTGTACTCCTTGAAACCTTTTGGGTCGTCTCTCGATCTCTGCTGGTCCACAGCTTGGCAGCGAAGTGCCCTGTGCAGCTTGCTCACTCCTTGTGCTGGACCATGGCGACTTTGTCTACCCAGTGAGAAACTCACGCTCCTCCCTTCTCTACACATTGTTTGGTTTGTTTGAATTAATATCTTTGATTATTTTTGTCCCTTTTTTTCTGTGTTTCCAATTAGTTGTTAGATCTTCTGGATTGATCCTCTTATTCTCATGTTTTCCCCTTTAATTCTCTCTCTGACACTTTCTGGGGAAGTTCTTTGATTTCTAGCCCTTACGTTGAATTTTAAAAATATATGACTTCATATTTTTTATTTTTGAAGAACTCTTTTTTTGTTGTTTTGCTTTTGTTCTTGGGACCCTGTTATTTCACAAATGCACTGTCTGTTCTCTGTGGGGAATTAATTATAGGCATCTTAAACTTTTCTTTTTCTCTGCCTTGTTTTAATCTCTTCTGAGTTCATTCATGCTGTTTGTTTTGGCCTCACTCAGCAGTTGGAGGCCTTCCTTAGTACATGGTGATCCTCACTGTCCATTCGTATTTAAGAGTAAAGACGATGGATTGCACATTGCAGCATGAGCCCAGAGTTTACTGGTTGGTAAGCTCAGCTGTGGAAGAGTCAAGAGGGTTGGTTCTTTCACTGAGGAGTGTCCAAATGTCAGTTTTCTGTAGGACTTTCTTCTGGGAACTTATCTTTTCTAGAGAAGATTCTTAGCAATCTGCTGCCTATGTATGGGTTAAGAACTTGCTGCCAGTATTCTTGGAACAGAATATAGGAATAGTCTTTGGGGCTCCAGCATTCAGTATGAAGACTTTATTCAGTATAAGCTGTTTGTGTTAACCAGTGTTCTGGAGTCCACGACCTCTCTGATTTAATTATCTTCGGGGAGTAAACTCCTGTCTATGTTAGAGTCAGTCACTGCCTCCATAGGCTGGAGAGCGGACCTAGAGGTTTAATAGCTGCCTCTTACACAGACTGTCAGCCAGTCTTCTGTTTTTATCACATGCTTTGCTCCCCACCTCTGCCCATTTCTTCCAGTTTCTGTGCATGGATCCACTGGTTTTCACTTAAATGTCAATTTATTTTTCTGTTAATTGGTTGCTGCTACTCTATCTAGTTTTCATTCCCCCTCCAAATTAATTGGCTTATTGTCTTTACTCTTATTTTCTCTTCTTTGTTGTTTTCTTGTATGTTTATAACTTGATACCTTTATTTTAATTAAAGCTTTCTGTAAAAATTGGAGATAAAATGCATGGCTGATGTTTAATTGGAAGACTTCCTTTTTATTTTGACAGCAAAAAGGTTGATCTTCTCATATTAATAGAATTGTTGGTAGTCTTGATTATAAGGTATTTCACAAACAGTAAACCTTGAAATTTTGATAATGGACATTTTAAGTGAATTAATTAAAAAAAAATACTTGCTAAAATTTTAGCCATATAAAGAAGGGATGTCCACAGAAAGCAGGTGGATACACCTCCATTCTCTGGGTTTTTTTCTTCTTTGGAAACAATCTTTGTGATTATTCATTTGAAAATCTTTAGATATTTAGATTCATGCTCTGGCACATGTATGTTTAGCATTATTTCTTAGAAAATAAAGAAGGAAAGAGTGTATACATTTTAAAAATTTTGACTAGTCTGATAATTTTTGTTATCTAGTCTGAAAAATAGAATTACTAATTCATTACACAGTATTCACTTCTCAGTAATGCCCCTTGTTTTCTCTATTCCCTATCATATCGTGATACAGCAAATCTTATTAAATACAACAGACTTATTTTATTTTATTTTTGTTCTTTATTTTAATAATTTTTTGTGAGATAGGGCTATGAAC
Organism: Cephalophus harveyi; assembly: GCA_006410635.1. Lineage (NCBI taxonomy): Eukaryota > Metazoa > Chordata > Mammalia > Artiodactyla > Bovidae > Cephalophus > Cephalophus harveyi. Next base: position 52,017 of record SJYT01053361.1, read on the forward strand.
CAGAGCATCATTAGTGAAAGTGAGAAAGCCTAAGAAAGGAGTGATTCTTAGCTGAAAAAATAGAAATTTTGGATAAAGTATCGAATATCAAGTTCAGTAGATGGAGGTTTGGTTCTTTGAATGAATCAGTCCACCAAATAGTTCATAGAGAAACAAGAGAACCCATTTGGAAAATTGATTTAGTATGTGTTCCAGGTAGTACAGATATTTGCTTATGAAATTAGAGTCTTAAATGTTGGAAAAGTTATGGTGTGAGAATATTCATAGAAAATGTCACTCAAGGAGTGTGCTTGGAAGACTAAGGACCTTGGCTGTGATTTCAGTGTCATGGAGAGGACACAGAGATGGCACTGGCTCAGCCCTGGGACCCACCTAGCTGTCGCTGAGGGAAGGTGCTTTGAGCAACTGGAAAAGCGTCTTCTATTGTGTAATGGTGAATTCAGATGACAACAGGGGAAGCAGCAGCAGTGAGTGATACTTCTGTTGAAGTCTTTGAAAACACTTAAATGAAGTAAGCATCAGAGAATGAAGCCATAATCGGTACATGTTTTCACTACTATTAATTCAAGGAAAAGGAGCTAATGCATCTCATTTTTACTTCATTGGTTAGGGAAAAAAGAGAGGCCTGGCGTGCTGCGATTCATGGGGTCGCAAAGAGTCGGACACGACTGAGCGACTGAACTGAACTGAACTGAACTGTACTACTCAAAGGCGGTAAAGCCTAACAGTTTTTCAGTTTTTCACATTCTTTATAATTTTCTTTTTTTTTTTCTCTTTGGATGACAAGGGTGAACGTCGACATTCTAGGAATCAGCGAACTAAAATGGACTGGAATGGGTGAATTTAACTCAGATGACCATTATATCTACTACTGCGGGCAGGAATCCCTCAGAAGAAATGGAGTAGCCATCATGGTCAACAAAAGAGTCCGAAATGCAGTACTTGGATGCAATCTCAAAAACGACAGAATGATCTCTGTTCGTCTCCAAGGAAAACCATTCAATATCACAGTTATCCAAGTCTATGCCCCAACCAGTAATGCTGAAGAAGCT
>SJYT01053361.1:54239-174603 GCA_006410635.1 Cephalophus harveyi
ATCAACCCTGGGATTTCTTTGGAAGGAATGATGCTAAAGCTGAAACTCCAGTACTTTGGCCACCTCATGCGAAGAGTTGACTCATTGGAAAAGACTCTGATGCTGGGAGGGATTGGGGGCAGGAGGAGAAGGGGACGACCGAGGATGAGATGGCTGGATGGCATCACTGACTCAATGGATGTGAGTCTGAGTGAACTCCGAGAGATGGTGATGAACAGGGAGGCCTGGCGTGCTGCGATTCATGGGGTCGCAAAGAGTCGGACACGACTGAGCGACTGAACTGAACTGAACTGAATAGGGTATTTACTGACAGTTGAAAGTGAAAGTCGCTCAGTCCTGTCTGATTCTTTGCAATGGGGAGCTGGAAAGGGGGATTCTGAGGAAGTTGGGACCAGATTTTTTTAGTCTTGTGCCTTTAGTTAAGGAATCTGGACTTTATCCTTTAGGCATTTGGGTGCCAGTTGTAATTTTTCATCAGCTAAGTGATATGATCAGAGTTTATTATTTTTAAGGAAAGAAACATCTGGTGATGAACAGGGAGGCCTGGCGTGCTGCGATTCATGGGGTCGCAAAGAGTCGGACACGACTGAGCGACTGAACTGAACTGAACTGAAGGAAAGAAAGGCTGAAGGATGTAACACCTGTATCAGAAGACCAACAAGTGGGAGGCTCTTGCAGTAATCAGAGAAGAGGGGATAACTAAGGTTGTGTAAGATGGGTTGGGTCGGGGAGTGAATAGAAAAAGAGGAAGCAGGCTTGAAAGGCAGTTTGGAGGTTGAGTGAGTCTGGGACTGACAGGACTTGGAAGGATGAAGGAGGGGGAGGGCCTGTGAGGGTGACAGCTTGGGAGATTCAGAAACGGTGAGAGCTTTCACCAAATGGAGCCTGTAAAAAGTGGAATGTGTCTGCGAGGTCAAGACTTGCGGAGGCAGTACCTGCTCCAGGTTGTAATTGGAAATGACATGGATGACAGAAGCAATGATCAGGTTGAAAACATCAGCTGTGGGGAGAGGCCCTGGGTTAGTGCAGGAAACATGACACGAAGAAGCAGGCAGCCTGGGTAGCCGAGTGTCTGTGTGTGTGTGTGGTGTGCGTGCATGTGTGTGTGTGTGTGGGGGGGGGCAGTTTTTCTGTCTCTGTAGGGTCCCAGGCACCCGGAGAACAATTAGCCAGTTTACAGAGTCGGGGAATGTCAGTAGTATATTTTAGAAATGTTAACATTTTTAGGTTCAAATAAATAATTGTCACCTATTTGGAAGGAATTCTTTAATCTAGAATCTATAAATCCCTCTGATGGACCAAATAAATGAAGCCCTGTACCAGCCACATACCAACACATGGCAGGGCACACTGGCTGCTTCCTTGATGTTGACCTTCAGTGAATTTTTTTTTTTTTTAAACAAAGATTAAATTGTATTTAGGACACTCTGTTTAAGGAAGCAACAAAAAGTTACATTTTGTGTAAGAAAGATTTGTTTTACTCCTTAAGAAAATAGTAACTTCTCACCCTCATTTCAGAACACGTACCAGTCTAGAGAGATCTGTTTTCCCAGTATGTTGAAAAACCCAAGATTTTGGTAATTAGAGTTGCTCATGTTTTTCCATACCTTTAAAGTTGTGATTTTTCCTTTTGCTCTTTTCTTGAAAAGTTGACTGAAATTCAGTCAGATTTCTTGGCATTTAAGTGCCTGTTTCCTTAAAGGTGGCACTGAAGCAAGCGTGATGCAATTTAAATCTGTAAGTCTCTTAAGGAGAATATATTGGCTGCTGTTAGGAGATCATTGACTAACTGTTACTTAACACTCTTGAGTTACAGACTTTCTGCAAGGTTTTCATTTATTTGAAATGGCCAGTATGTCCATTTTGGCTTTTGTGATAATGAAACTACAATGATAATCTTGTAGTAAGGGAAAGTGCCAGCTAGTTTCTTTTAGCAGCTTCCCTAGTGATTGTAGGGCAGCAAATTTTGATCAAAATCACGGGGAGAAATTACTAGAAGAGATAAGGTATTTACTTTTTTCTGATTTTGTGTTAGGAGCACAAACACAGATATGTGTCAAACACAGAGATAAGTTAGGGGACTCTGTTTCTCATAAATGGCAGCCATGTAATTTCTTCACAGCTAGATATTTAGTGGTGGGAATACTTTTGCAATACCTGGCTTCTTTGGTATCTTGGTAACTTAGACCAAATTAACTCTTAATTGCTGTGTACTTTTAAAATTGTGCATTCATGCTGGTTCCTAGACCTTTTGAATTCCTACTCCCAAAGGAGAATGGCTGGGAATGGAAGACTCCACACACGTCCTCCAGTGGTCCCCAGCAATTTTCAGGCCTCAGTTTGTAAAGGAAGTTGAGGGTGTGGAACGCAGGCCAGGGCCGGGGTGGGGGATGGAGAGAAAGATGCTGTCCTTAAGTTGCCCCTACATTGCAGGGCGACAGTATTTTACTCTCACATAAAAGCTGCTCTAACAGGAATGTGTGGAATGCTAACTTTGTAAATAATTCAGCTTAATGTTTGTTTACTGAAAATGCCTAAATAGATTAGAGTTTCGACAAAAGAGTTTGAAATGAGAATGCACGTGATTGTGCACACTGCTGTTGATGGGAACACTTTAAAGCCAGCTTCTCTTTGTACTCACTTCTTTTAAAATACGCTGTTTAATTTTGATGTAGGGCGGTTTCTGATGTGAACAGCAGTTGTAATCACAGTGAATTTAGGATTGGCAGTGTGTTAACGTGCAGTATTGACATGGGGAAAATACGGGTATAAGTGAAGAATATAATTATGGAGCTGCTGTGGAAATCTTTAGTTACTGTTGAAAATTAATAATGGTGCCATACATATTCTGGCCCTCTTTGAAGAAATGTTCTATTTGAAGTTGCCGAAGTGGCTGCCTACATAGAATTTTCATCAGTGAGATTGAGGCTTTTTTTAAAATTTAAATGTCCTGCATAAAGTATGTCTTGTAGCATGTGTTTGCACTTATGGTGCATTTTTAAAAATCAAAAGAATATTTTATTGTTTCTTGCAAAAATCATCGTTTCTGTGTTGTAGTCTGTTGAGTATGTGTATGAGGATGGATGGTGTATTATGCATAGTGGCAGAGACGCCAGACTCCAGAGCTAGACAAACTGGGTTCCGAATACTTGGTCTACCACTTAGTGAAGAGAGGTTGCTTAGCCTCACCAAACCTCAGGTTTTTCCTCTGTTTGAGACAATCATTCTAGGGGTTATAGTCACCTCATAGAGATAACTGTGAGGGTCGAGTGAATTAGTATTTGTAAAGTGCTTAGAATTAGAACAATGCTTGGCATCTGGTTAGCGCTATATAAATGTTTGCAACTGCTTGTCATTATTAGAATGAGTTTCTTATATCCAGTTCTTATTTTTTTTCCTAACGAATAGTCAAAGATGAATCTAAAGTTGGAAGCTAGTTTGAAGGGAAACTGTTGTTACTTCCGCTGAATTACAAGGTAGTCCAAAAATTATCCTATAATTGAATAAAAATTGTGTTCGGAAAATTGTCTCTCATTTTGCACTTCCTGGAGGCTCAGTGGTAAAGAACCCACCTGCTAGTTCAGGGGACATGGCTTCATTCCCTGAGTCAGGAAGATCCCCTGGAGAAGGAAATGGCAACCCACTCCAGTACTGACTGGGGAATCCCATGGACAGAGGACCCTGGTGAGCTGTAGTCCACAGGGTTGACTTAAACAACTAAGCTACAGCAACTCTCGTTTTAGGTGTATCTGGTTTACTAATGCATAATTTTTAACAAAATAATAAAGCTAGATTTGAGGACCTAGAAATGTGTCCACTTTTTCTTACCCCTCACTTCAAGCTATGGTTGAAATGTGTTACTTAAAAGATTTTCTTTACGGAGGAGACTTTGATTTCCGAGTGTGTGCTTTCCTACTATTTGAGCTTTCTCATCATTGTGAGCAAAGCACATAGCATCATTGGAATATCACAGATGTCCTGAGTTGGGAGTTCTGTGCATGACGACTCAAGGCATTTCTAGGTAGGAATTGTAGCGGGGCTGGGAGGGGGTCGTCCTGTGGAAGGTGTTTTTCTGTAATTATCACTTTAAGAAATACTAGAACTTCCATTTTAGAGTTGAGAAACCTAAAGTGAGAGTAAATGACCTGCCCCAGGTACCACTGATAATAATGGACAGACTCTGGATCAAAACCCAGTCTATGTTGCTTCAGAACCCTCTTTTAGCCGTCAGTGCCTGTGTGCTTAGCGTAGTGAGGTGCTTTTTTAGAAGCAGAGCAGAAAACTGTCTCCGTTCTCTCACCTAGATAAGCTGGAAAGAAGAGGGCTGCCTGGCGAGCCACAGTGCCCCCTGCCCAGACTGGACCAAGCGGCGAGCCCGGCAGCTGCTGAGTTCTCCGCATCTCAGCTCCCCTCCACTGGTTGCATGGTGAAAGTGAAGTCACTCAGTCGTGTCCGACTCTTTGTGATCCCATGGACTGTAGCCTACCAGGCTCCTCAGTCCATGGAATTTTCCAAGCAAGAGTACTGGAGTAGGTTGCCATTTTCTTCTCCAGGGAATCTTTCCAACCCAGGGATCGAACCTGGGTCTCCTGCACTGCAGGCAGACGCTTTACCATCTGAGCATGGTAGCGCTTGGGAATGACTCATTTTAAAATCTTATTCCTCGAAACTGCTAAGAAGGAAGCAAGATAAAATATTATCATAGTGAAACACTTCAGAATAATGGAATTCATTTAACTCATTTGGCAAGTTCTTTAGGGAATTCCCTCATTGTCCAGTGCTTAAGACGCTGCGCTTTTACTGCGGTGGGCCTGGGTTCAGTTCCTGGTCAGGAAACTGAAATCTAGCTAGCCATGCAGTGCGGCCAAAGAAGAGAAAACGCTTTATAAGTTTACTGTTGGAATTGACTTTCCATTCATTTATCAAGAAATTTTGTAAAGTTACTGGATATCATTTAATTGTTTGCCTAATAGAAATTTTAGAATCCTTTTTTTTCTTTCAGTTATTTTATAGATTTTTAAACAGGAAAAAAGTATGAAAGACCACAGTTTCTCTCACCTGGTTGCTAAAACTGTTAGTAGTTGTCCATGTGTTTATTTTATATAGCTGTCTGCCTATTCTCGCTCCATCTGGTTTTTGTTTGTTTGGGGTGAGTACTCTCTATACTGTCTCAGAGACTCTTTTTTTTTTAAGAAAGTGCTTTATTGAGATATGATTCACATACCACAAAATTCAAAGCATGCTTTTGTAACTTTGAGGCCCAGAATCCAGCCAGGGTTCCTGCTTTCATTTGGTTGTGTTAATCTTGGCTCCTCCCTCTTCTTCCTGGCCAGTCCTTTGTCCTCCCCACCCCACGTGCGACTGCCCCCCCTTTAAGGAGACCCTGTACAGAGAGAAAGCAGTTGTCTTGAAGATGAATCCAGATTCTGAATTCGTCTGATGATCTTGTCATGATATCGTCTACTAACTTGTTCCTCTGTGTCCTTTTTATGTAAACCCGAAGTTAGGGCTAAAGGTTAGGATTTAGGGTAGACTCTCGGCCTATTTCATAGGTGTGATACTTAAATGCTCTGTACTTCATGTTGCATCACATCTCATATTAGTGATGGTGGTTTCTCATTTGGTTAAAGTGGTAATAAATAGTCCCCTATTAAGGGTACATCTGCCCCCAGCAGTTATAAAGTCATTTCTGGGCTGTGTACTTCGAAAGGAGCTAGTATCTAGTCTACCTTTCCCTGTGTATCTTTGCCTTTTAGCATCCATTAATTATTCTTGCCTAAAACAGTTAATGTCATTTACAGAATGATGACTTTCCCATTTACTTTTTGTTTGTTTTTCTAGGACTGAATTTAAGTTCCTAAAGGTGGGGGCTAAGATTCCTTTCCCTTTAATTATTGCTTTCTGGAGTGAGAAGTTGGTTTAGCAGTCATCTCCAGTTGTGGCAAGTGAACCTTCTTCCCCTCCCGTTTTGCCTTTGTTTTTTGTTTTTAATATCATGGACACAGGAGTTATTATTTGTTCAGTCCTTTACAATCATTGTGCTTTTTGACACTTAAATTCACAAATGAGGTAATGGGAACCAGTGCATACTAACCCTCATGACCTTTTGACATGACCTCATTCTTCTTTGAGTGCTTTCTTGCTTTCTGGGACAGCAAGATGTCCCAGACTGAACCTTGAACCTGCTGTATCTCAGACTTGGAATCACCTATTTGTACAGGGAAGTCTAGTGAGACAATACATTTATTTTAAAATTTTTTCTTGACTTCAGTAGATTGATACTGCGCATGTTGTCTACCAGATAAAACTTCATTTCCTTTGTATAGCTTTTCATGGTCTTACAAAGAACTTAAAAAATTTCTTTTTGGGGATTTTTGTTTGTTGATGCCTTGTCTCATTGACTGCAGAGCTGGACTAGCAAGAATTCTCTGCGTTCCGTTGCTGCTCGGGCCTTGATGGTTGCTGTTCTTCAACAAGTTAAAGAGAAGAATGGAGGGAGAGTCATCACATATTACATTTAAAAGACTGACAAGGAGTCTATTTGGTGGTAAAAGCAGCCATGTATTTATAATCAGTGACCTATATGGCTGGCTGTGCATGTAATCTGTGAGAGAGGGGGTATTTATTATCATCCCTCACATTTCAGAAGAGAGAATTGTCAGATCACATACTGTTTTAGCCCATTCAGACTGCTACACCAGGTTATCACAGACTGGGTGGCTTAAAAACAACAGACATTCATTTCTCACGGTGCTGGGGGCTGGGAGTCCAAGATCAGCACTGGGAGATTTGGTGTCTGGAGAGGACACGGTTCCTTTATCATTAGAGGTGTCTTCTTGCTAAGTTCTCATGCGGAAGAGAGGCTTACGTTATGTTTGTGTCATTTAAGGTTTTAACAGTTTGTGATACTAAAACATTGGTATCTATTTTCTAGATAAATTCACTGCTCTGCTCATTTGTTATAAGTCTGAATTCTCATTGATGTGTACTGTGTAATGTAGGAGATAAAAAAATAATGATGGACTTTAAGAGACTGGTGGAGTGTATTCTGAATATCTCACATTCCTAATTAAGTATGAAAATGAGTAGAGGGCTTGTGTCAAAAGACTCCTTGAGATGTTACTTTTGTCCTTTTAGGCAGTTTTGTGAACTTTAACTTATTAGCAGTCCTTCAGAGATTATAAACAATGAAGAAAATCAGAGTTGCAGGAATGTTTCCTAAAATTTAATTCTGTGGAGCTGGATGGATGAAAGTTAGAATAGAAGAAAACCAGAAAGAGTCTTCGTTGAGCAAGGACATAAGTGTTAATTAAATCCATAGTTAAGGGCAGCAAATGGAATTAAAAAATAAACAAAAAACAGTATGTGGATGAAAAAAAATGCATCAACGAAGCTTGTTTTCCAGGAGTATGAGGCCTAAATTCTTGGAAAGCCAGAACAGAATTTGTTTTTCTTAGAGAGCTCTGTACATTTAATGTATGCCTAGGCTATAATTAAAGGTGATGTGATTTCAGCATCTTGATCTTTTTTTACCTAAGATATACTACTAAATGCTTTTTTCTAGTTTGCTAGGATCTTAGAAATTATCCATCTGAATTTGTAATGTATATGAAAATCTGGAAACTAAACAAAAAGTTAACAAAAATGAAACTCAAATGGACTTGTTCCTAGAATACAATCATAGTAAGACAGTTAAAAGAACTAAAAAAAAAAAAGCCTGTGAAGGAAGGAGAAGGCAGAAATTGATCAAGACAGTTGTTCAGTCACTTAGTTGTGTCCTACCGCGAACCTGTGGACTGCAGCACACCAGGCTTCCCTGTCCGTCACGATCTCTGGGAATTTGCTCAAACTCATGTCCTTGAGTCGGTGATGCCATACAACCATCTCATCCTCTGTTGCCCTCTTCTCCTGCCCTCAGTCTTTCCCAGCGTCAGGGTCTTTTCCAGGGAGTTGGTTCTTCACATCAGGTGGCCAAAGGCTTGGAGCTTCAGCTTCAGCATCAGTGCTTCCAATGAATTTTCAGGATTGATTTCCTTTAGGATTCACTGGTTTGATCTTACTGTCCAAGAGACTCTGAAGAGTCTTCTCCAGCACCACAGTTTGAAAACATCAATTCTGTGGTGCTCAGCCTTCTTTATGGTCCAGCTCTCATGTCTGTACATGACTACTGGAAAAACAGCTTTCACTAGATGTTATTTTGTTGGCAAAGTGATGTCTCTGCTTTTTAAAAATGCACTGTCTAGGTTTGTCATAGCTTTTCTTCCAAGGAGCAAGTTTCTTTTAATTTCATGGCTGCAGTCACCATCTGCGGTGATTTTGGAGCCCAAAAAAATAAAATCTGCCACTGTTTCCACTTTTTCCCTATCTATTTGCCATGAAGTGATGGGACCAGATGCCATTTTCTTGGTTTTTGAATGTTAGTTTTAAGCCAGCTTTTTCACTCTCTCTTTCACTTTCATCAAGAGGCTCTTTAGTTGCTCTTCACGTGGGAATTGCTTATTAAGAATTCTTTGAGAATTAAAGAAAAGTTAAGTTTGCTTAGACAGGGGATGTTCCATATAATCTTGAATCAGTAGGTTCTTCATCGAAATTCTCTTATATTCAAGATTAAAAATATTCAATTCTTATGATTCAGTTTTCAGTTCTTTAGTGGGATGTCACAATGTCTTACACAGTTAGAAAATCATTGATGTTCTTACTCAAGTTCTAAAGATTTGGGGCTATATTTTACTTCTGTTGATTTCTACCAGAATGCATTTTTTAATATGAAGGGGTTTTTCATATGCTCTTAATTTCATAGGCAGAACTTTAAGATAGGGTCTGTCATCACCACCACTACCTCTCAGCTCAACGCAGGAGGCTGCAAATAAGAAAAGAGTTTATTTGTTGGATCTGAAGAATTACAATTTGAGGGAGGCAGATTTAAATAATCCTGGATGAGAAAGAGACAGGGACTTAACAGAAGTCACCCGCCGAGAATTGTGACTCAAGTCAGAGATTTGTCCTTAAGGAATCATGAGTTGTTTCAGGGTAGGAGGTCCAACAAGTAGATAAGACTCTGCTGTCATGAATTTCTGGCAAGTGTCCTGAATGGCTTCTTCTGATCAGAAGGTCAGATTCCATCCAGGCAGAGGTGTACATGAGTCATACTTCTCTTATGGCTCCTTGGCTCCATTTTAGAGGGCTCTCTTTGCACACTACTGATTCCATTTTGATTGCCTTTCACACATGTAGAGGAGATTTACTAACTACAGTTGTAAATAGCATAAAAAAATTTGCAGCAGCAAAGGTATTCAGATGAATTTAGCCAGTGGTGTGAACCTTTTTTAGTTTAGGTGAAAATAAGTTAAAATGAAAACCCAGCGGTCTTCTTAGGGGAAGCAATGAAATCAGCTGTTGCTGATGGCTAAATATAGATATGATTATCATGTTTATTTTTTTAGGATTTGACTTAATTTTTTGCCCTTCAAAACTGTAATGAGTTCAGGCTCTTAATTATTTGGTATTAGAGTAATGAGTAGTTCCAAAATTCTGTGTTCAGTTTTCCTTTTCAGTAGCTGCCAGTGTATGTTTGATCCTTGAAATGGAAGCTGATTAACATTTTGAAGGGTTGTCTTCATCTTCAAAATCAACACAGACTGCTTCTGTATGATCTTGATTAAGTATTTGTACAGAGCCAGGCCAGTGAGGGTGGGGACTATTTTGTTTCCATGTGTCATGTGGTTTTCATTAGTTTTTGCGTTTAAGTCAGTTTTATTTTTCAGTTGATGTAGGCACAGAGAGTTGTCTTGTAGGTTGCTTTAGGTCATTGAGTCATTGTTGCCTTGCAGTGAATCTGACAGACTTCATAAGCTGGTAAATTTTGATCAGTCAACACAACTTCATATGACAGAGGTAAATATCTGAGTCTCATGTATACAGTTTGGATCCTTGTCTCTTAACATTATGTTTATACCAAGGTGAAGAATGGGGAAGTACATTTAGTTTCTTTCCAATCTTAGACCTCTGTCTAAACTTTCTCATTTGTAGTGTTGTAGTCAGCAGTTAACCAGTAATTCAAATCCAAAACTCTCTATATTGTAATTGTAATACATCAGTTTGCCATTGCTTCTGTTTTACAAACAAAACAAAAGCTTTTAATTCTCATGATGTCTCAGAATTTAATGAAATCTCTCTAGGGATTGAACTTCCCTGGTGGCTCAGTGGTAAACAATCTGCCTGCCAGTGCAGGAGATGAGAGTTCGATCCCTGGATCAGGAAGATCCTTTGGAGAAGGAAATGGCAACCCACTCCAGTGGGAAATCCCATGGACAGAGGAGCCTGACGGGCTATAGTCCATGGGGGTCACAAAGCGTCAGACACGACTCAGTGACTGAACAACAGCAGTACCTGGGGACCTTAGGCAAATTTTACCAGTGAATGACACATTTGGAATTTGCCTCACACTTTTTCTCTTTCTCTTATGTTAATCTCTGGTCCACCTTTTCTTTGTGGATGCTCCATTTTTTTAAGGAAGTTTTATACTTAATGGTAAGCCATCTTTATGGAAAAGATCCAGGAAGTTGCAATTAGGTATATCTGTTGTGTGAGATAATTTGCCCAACTTCTGGCTTTCATTGAAATTAACATAAAGTATGCTTCAGTTCTCAGTGTATTTTAGTACTCATTCTACTGTGTAGTTTTTAGGTTATAACAGATGATTTAGTAGTATATTGTGTTCATGTGTGGTGTTGGAGAAGACTCTCGAGAGTCCCTTACGCAAGGAGATCCAGCCAGTCCATCCTAAAGGAAATCAGTCCTAAATGTTCATTGGAAGGACTGATGCTGAAGCTGAAACGCCAGTACTTTGGCAAAGATGCAAAGAGCTGACTCATTTGAAAAGACCTTGATGCTGGGAAAGACTGAAGGCAGGAGGAGAAGGGAATGACAGAGGATGAGATGGTTGGTTCCTTTTCTCCTTTGTCTTTCGCTTCTCTCCTTTTCACAGCTATTTGTAAGACCTCCTCAGACAACCGTTTTACCTTTTTGCATTTCTTTTTCTTGGCGATGGTCTTAATCACTGTCTCCTGTACAGTGTCACGAACCTCCCATAGTTCTTCAGGCACTCTGTCAGATCTAATCCTTTGAATCTTTTTGTCACTTCCACTGTATAATCGTAAGGGATTTGATTTAGGTCATACCTGAATGGTCGAGTGGTTTTCCCTACTTTACAATTTAAGTCTGAATTTTGCAATAAGGAGTTCATGATCTGAGCCACAATCAGCTCTTGGTCTTGTTTTTGCTGACTGTATAGAGCTTCTCCATCTTCAGCTGCAAGGAATATAATCAGTCTGATTCCGGTATTGACCACTGGTAATGTCCATGTGTAGAGTCATCTCTTGTGTTTTTGGAAGAGGGTGTTTGCTATGACCAGTGTGCTCTCTTGGCAAAATTCTATTAACCTTTGCCCTGCTTCACTCTGTACTCCAAAGCCAAATTTGCCTGTTAATCCAGGTATCTCTTGACGTCCTACTTTTGCATTCCAGTCCCCTATGATGAAAAGGACATCTTTTTTTGATGTTAGTTCTAGAAGGTCTTGTAAGTTATCATAGATCTGTTCAATTTCAGCTTCGTTGGCATTAGTGGTTGGGGCATATGTTCAACTTCAGCTTCTTCAGCATTAGTGGTTGGGGCATAGACTTGGATTACTGTGATACTGAATGGTTTGCCTTGGAAGCGAACAGAAATCATTCTGTCGTTTTTGAGATTGCTGCTCAGCTTTTCATGTACTGCTCATGTACATTGCTTTTCATGTACTGCTCAGCTGGTTGAGAATCCACCTGCAATGCTGGAGACCTGGGTTTGATCCCTGCATTGCGAAGATCCCTTAGTGAAGGCAACAGCTACCCACTCCAGTATTCTGGCTTGGAGAATTCCATGGACTGTATAGTACATGGCATCACAAAGAGTTGGACATGACTGAGCAACTTTCACCATCTTCCATAGTGCCCTGTGTAAGTGGTGCTGGGAAAACTGGACAGCTTGGTTGAAAAGAATGAAATTAAAACACTTTCTGATGCCATACACAAAGATAAACTCAAAATGGATTAAAGACCTAAAGGTAAGACCGGAAACTATAAAACAGAGGAAAACATAGGCAGAACCCTCGATCTTCTGTGACCCTTCTCCTAGAATAATGGAAATAAAAACAAAAATAAGTGGGATGTAATTAAACTTGAAGGCTTTTGCATAGCAAAAGAAATTACAAACAAGATGAAAAGGAAACACTCAGAATGGGAGGAAATAATAGCAAGGGAACCAACTGACAGAGAATTAATTTACAAAATATACAAGCCGCTCATACAACTCAATACTGGAAAAACAAACTGCCCCATCAAAAAGTGGGGAAAAAAGACCTACACAGACATTTCTCCAAAGAAGACATACAAGTGGCTAACAAACACATGAAAAGATGCTCAACATTACTCATTATTAGAGAAATGCAAATCAAAACTACAGTGAGATACCACTACACATCAGTCAGAATGGCCTTCATCAAAAGTCTGCAAACAATAAATTCTGGAGAGGGTGTGGGGAAAAGGGAACCCTCTTGTGTTGCTGGTAAAAGTCAAATGCTGGAGAGGGTGTGGACAAAAGGGAACCTTCTTGCATAGCTGATGGGAATGTAAATTGATACTCCCACTGTTTTGGAAAGGCATACGAAACCCCATGAACAGGGGAGCCTGGTGGGCTTCAGGGGTCCCAAAGAATCGGACACGACTTAGTGACTGCACAACAGCAGCAACCCCCCGGGGGTTTTGTCTTCCTCGAGGTCACTGTTCCAGGCTTTCCTCCCTGCCTGACTGTAGCACCGTGCTGGAGTCTCCCAGACTGTTTGTCCAGTTATCTTACCTTTTCTAATGTTTTTCGTTACTTTTTTCTTTCTGCTCTATTTTCTGCATGATTTCCTTAGCTTTGTCTTCTCACTTCTATACTTTTTTTTTTTTTTTCAGCCATCCTGCTTTTATTTCTAAGCTCTGTTATTCTGTTAGTGTTTCTTTTAAAATAGCAACTGTTCTCATATTGTAGATACAATATAATCTCCTAACTCTTCAGGGATATTAATGGTATTTTCCCTTAAGTTTTTTTTTTTTTTTAATAGTTTTGTTTTCTTAGAAGTTGCTTTTTAAATATTTGTTTATATTATTCTTCCTCTTCTTTTTGATAAATCTTATTTGTTCATGATTAGAACAAATAATCCTAGAAAAGTTGATTGGACGCTCTGAATATGTGGAGTTTGTCCACATGACGTGAGCTTTAATGTAGCCTTCTCTTAGTGTGTTATTTAGTAGTTGCTGGTTAGATTTTCTATGGCGTATTCCTGATCTCCTCCCTGGAGGAAAGAGCTCTGTCTACCAGCATTTGGAGAGTCCACCATGAGAAGAAGGCTGGGGCTCATTGGAGGTGAAGTGTATGTGCTTGTATGTAACTTAATCCCCTGGTTTTGGTACTGCACCTATACTTTCATCTGCGCTAGCCCACTACCCCTCCAGAGGTTAAACCTCTAGTCTTCTGCCAGGGAAGTGGGGAGGGGAATCCAGGGGAAACAATCTAATTGTTTCTCAATCTAACTTTCACCCAGTTCTCTTTATCTTGATTCCTCCATTCTATCCTTACTTCCAAAAGTACCAGAACTGCCCATTCCTAGGTTTTGGTTTTTTTTCCCTGAAGAGTCTGCAGGGTGAATTGGGTTAGTTGTCAGACTAACAACTGGAGTTGTAGGATTCACCTTTCTTGGCTTTGCCAAGACATGGTCCATCTGCTTCCACCTTCTAAAATCGTGTTGCTGTTTTGTCTTTGGATCTTGTCCTCATGGATTGAGCTTCCCAGGTGGCACAGTGGTAGAAAATCCACCTGCCAATGCAGGAGACGCGGGTTTGATCCCTGGGTCAGGAAGATCCCCTGGAGAAGGAAATGGCAACCCACTCCAGTATTCTTGCCGCTGGGAAATCCCATGGACAGAGGAGCCTGGTGGGTTACACTCCATGGGGTCACAAAGTGTCCAACGGGCTGGAGAATTCCATGGACTGTATATAGTCTGTGGGGTCGCAAAGGGTCAGATAGGACTGAGTGACTTTCACTTCGCTAGTGACTAACAACAAATATCAGGAAACATATACTTTTTAGAATTTAATCGAAAACCTTGAGTAATAAACTTGGCAGAGGTGTTACAGTTAATGGTTCAAAGTGGATCTCTGTTCATTGGGAACAGCTCTCGCTTATTTAAGTAAGGTGAGATTGGCAGAGAAAACTTTAGCTGACTCAGGGAAACTGGCCTTTTATTCAGTTAGGTAACTTAATCTAACAGAAGCAGAAGTCATTTAGGAATGTGGGTTTGGTCCTGTAGAGATGAGGAATGGGGGCGTGTTGGCATCCTCCAGGAGCAGCGTTATAAACTGCCTTTCTGCTTTGTCGCCCTCTGTCAGTGGCGGCACAGAAAGCTTTGGAACTATTCTGTGGTTGGGTTTTTAACCAACACAGATGTCTCTTGTTTCTTCATGCTGGTTAAATTATAGTACAAAGTGTACTGTTTGATTCACTAAGTCAGTTCTGAAATCTTTGTTCACATTTATATGCTCTCCAGTCTTTGGGTTCTATTTAGGAAAAAGCTTTGATGAGTAAGCCAAAAGGATATTTTTTCCTGTTTGTGATAGAATCCCCCCCCCCCTTTTTTTTTTTAAGTATTACTGTTTCAGGGCTATATTTTTTGAAATAAAAAAAATGGCTTCAGCAGAATTAGATCAGTAATCTCTTAACCTGGTAAGTGTTTTTAACATCTTTTCTCCTAATAATTGCTTTTTATAGGTTAATAGGCTCCCATAAAGTAACTGTTTTCTCTAACCAAATGGGTTCTTGTATATTTAGATATTTTTCCCACATTGTGTATTTCTGTGCATGGAGTAAGTGGAAAAGCACAGACTGTTAGCTCCATGAAGACAGGGACTTTGTTTTGTTCATCTGTCTTTCTGACACCCGGGACAGTGTTTGATATGCAGTTCTCAGTGAATATTTGCGGAATGAAGAAAAGAAACTAGTTCAGCATCCTGCACTACTTAATTAATGCCACAAGGTGGTACTGTGGTACCATGAAATAAAAGGCTGTAATTCTTAGACTCTCTTGCATAGTTTTATATAAATCCTATGAATAAACAAAATGAATTGACTACCATTATGTTTATTGTCTGGTTTGGTTATTTAGGGTTTTAGCATGTGACTAGTCTTTTGAGTCCATGATTTGGGGAGGCAGTGAGATCATAACTTGTATAACATTTGGTTCAGATTTTTATCAAATTTTAAATGTGATAGCATCTGTAAACACCTAGCACAGTATCAGATTAGTTTCATTTTTCACTCTTTTAATTAATTTTGGATTAAAATACTTTGTTAAAAATTTCTCTCTGTGTTAAAATAATTTACCAAATGTTTTCTAATTGGTTATCACTGAATGTTAAATAATATTTTGTAAGTCTGTTTTGATTCTCAGAAGATTTAAAAAATTGATCCCAAACCTAGATTATGACCACGAACAACCGCCCGTGCCACACACACACACTGCAGATAAAGAAAAAAATATAATTCTGCCTCTGTGGTTCTTGTATGAGGCTCACATTTTCTAACACAGTACTGCATATTTATGTGTATACGATCATACGATTAATTGTATACAGTTAATCTATCGTTTGTCTTGGTTTCACTCCTATTATAAAACAAAGTGTTGACAGGTTTGTTTTGTAGCCTAGAATTTTAAAATTTCCTTATGGTGAAATTGACTTCTGAATATTTTGATCATGTACTTTCCCTCAGGCTGAAGTAAAATCAGAAGAGGGCCCAGGATGGACAATCTTGCGTGATGATTTCATGATGGGAGCATCCATGAAAGACTGGGACAAAGAAAGTGACGGACCAGATGCCAGCAGACCAGGGTCTGGAAGTGACTCTGACACATAACGCTGTATAAGAAACACAGTTTACGTTTTATTTTTCCTGGAAAAATAGTTCATACACTGAAGGTTGGGAAATTATAAAGATTGCATTTGTAAGAAAGCCAAAAGACTTTCATTATTACCAACTTTGGTGTTTCCTTTTTTCATGTAAACTTTGTTAAAATTATATTTCAAACCTTATATGATTTTAAGCATTGTTCCTTAGAACATTTTTAAAAAGAAATATTTCTACTTGAGAGGTGCATTTTGCTAGGTTCACTATAGGTTTACATACTGCTCTTGGATACTGGTATTTCATTCAGCTATCACCAGTGTTTGTGGAACTGCAACATCAATTTATAATTAAAATGAACTCCTTGATGTTAGTGTTTTTCAGCCTCTAACTTACAGACCTGAATATGTGTATTTTTTTGTGGGAAAGGGTTGGTGGTTGTTTTGGTGAGGTATTGAGAAAATCTATGTATTAATAACAAAATTTTTAAATCATAGCATTTCTGATTTGGGATAATGATTTTATTTATAGATACTCTGGCAAATAATGATTTAAGAAGTATCAAATTTCTCCTTTTATATTGCCTTTTATTTGCTAAGTAATGTATATAAATAATGACTTAGATTTATTTTAAATGTTTATTTTTGTATGAGAGATTTACTGAGGTGGAAATTCTCATATTTAAGTTAAACAGTGAGACATAATTTCTTAGGAAACATGTTTGACATGTTCTAGTTTCTCTTATTTTCCCTGTTTTTGAGTTTTTTTCCCCCCTTTTCCCCTGTATTTGAGTTAGCTTAAATTTTCTTTTATGGACAGACTGACCAGTGAAATGGTAGACAATAGATGCGTATGTGTGTGCTTAGTCACTTCAGTCATATCTGACTCTTTGCGACCCTATGGACTGTAGCCCACCATGTTCCTCTGTCCATGGGATTCTCCAGGCAAGAATACTGGAGTGGATTGCCATGCCCTCCTCCAAGGGATCTTTCCCACCCAGGGATCGAACCAGCATCTTCTGCGGCGCCTGACTTACAGGCAGGTTCCTTACCACTGAGCTAGCAGGGAAGCCCAGGCAACAGATAGTCTGCATCAGAAAGCTGCATCTGAGTTGAGGCTTGATTCCTTATAGTTGCCTTAAAGATTACTAAATTGGGTGACTTTTAAAGTCTAGATATCAAACAGAAAGAGATGAAAAAGCAGGACTATTTAAATACCATTCCAAAATTTCTGTGACACTGGGCCTAAGCTGCAAAGTTTGTAGGGGAATTATTTAATAAAAGTGATCTGTTCATTTTATAAAAGGATTCATTTCTTTCGCCATCTTTCCATAATAAAAATAGTTGCCTCCTACTACCCACTTGCACTTGTTTGTGTGTGTTATATATGGACGGATAATCCTCCCCTCAGAACTATGCTAGAGCAGAGATGTTTATATTTGCAAACCCATTTGTGTGTTACAAGTATTATGTAACCAGAGTCAAATTAGTCCATGGCCTGGTATTTGTTATCCTGAAAGGAAGGTATACATCTAAGATATCAAATGCTTAAACCAGCAGAGCTCAAAATGCATTTTTATATTTATCCAAACTTTTGAAATTTAGTGTCTTCTTGAATTATAGGACTGCTATTTTGTCAATGTAGTATGAATAAATGTGAACAGATATTCCTCAGTAGTAACATGAGCACCTAAATATCTCAATATAACTTAACACACATAAGTATTTCAGTGTAGCCTAATACGTAGATCATTTTGAGAAATTTGCAGCACCTAAAAACTTACCTTCTCAGACTCAAAGATTTTAATTTTTTTTTTTGCTATTAATCTGTTTCTGAATCATATTAAAGCTTTGCAAAAATTCTCCTGTGCTAACATCAGGTGATAGAAATGGGTAAATAACTTCTCATTTAGTTAAAAAAAAAAATAGTTGTTTTTGTATAGTCCTTGGTTTAACTTCAAACTGATTGTAAGAGAAGAAAATCTACAAATATTCTCTTACAATCAGTTTGAAGTTAAACCAAGGACTATACAAAAACAACTATTTTTTTTTTTAACTAAATGAGAAGTTATTTACCCATTTCTATCACCTGATGTTAGCACAGGAGAATTTTTGCAAAGCTTTAATATGATTCAGAAACAGATTAATAGCAAAAAAAAAAATTAAAATCTTTGAGTCTGAGAAGGTAAGTTTTTAGGTGCTGCAAATTTCTCAAAATGATCTACGTATTAGGCTACACTGAAATACTTATGTGTGTTAAGTTATATTGAGATATTTAGGTGCTCATGTTACTACTGAGGAATATCTGTTCACATTTATTCATACTACATTGACAAAATAGCAGTCCTATAATTCAAGAAGACACTAAATTTCAAAAGTTTGGATAAATATAAAAATGCATTTTGAGCTCTGCTGGTTTAAGCATTTGATATCTTAGATGTATACCTTCCTTTCAGGATAACAAATACCAGGCCATGGACTAATTTGACTCTGGTTACATAATACTTGTAACACACAAATGGGTTTGCAAATATAAACATCTCTGCTCTAGCATAGTTCTGAGGGGAGGATTATCCGTCCATATATAACACACACAAACAAGTGCAAGTGGGTAGTAGGAGGCAACTATTTTTATTATGGAAAGATGGCGAAAGAAATGAATCCTTTTATAAAATGAACAGATCACTTTTATTAAATAATTCCCCTACAAACTTTGCAGCTTAGGCCCAGTGTCACAGAAATTTTGGAATGGTATTTAAATAGTCCTGCTTTTTCATCTCTTTCTGTTTGATATCTAGACTTTAAAAGTCACCCAATTTAGTAATCTTTAAGGCAACTATAAGGAATCAAGCCTCAACTCAGATGCAGCTTTCTGATGCAGACTATCTGTTGCCTGGGCTTCCCTGCTAGCTCAGTGGTAAGGAACCTGCCTGTAAGTCAGGCGCCGCAGAAGATGCTGGTTCGATCCCTGGGTGGGAAAGATCCCTTGGAGGAGGGCATGGCAATCCACTCCAGTATTCTTGCCTGGAGAATCCCATGGACAGAGGAACATGGTGGGCTACAGTCCATAGGGTCGCAAAGAGTCAGATATGACTGAAGTGACTAAGCACACACATACGCATCTATTGTCTACCATTTCACTGGTCAGTCTGTCCATAAAAGAAAATTTAAGCTAACTCAAATACAGGGGAAAAGGGGGGAAAAAAACTCAAAAACAGGGAAAATAAGAGAAACTAGAACATGTCAAACATGTTTCCTAAGAAATTATGTCTCACTGTTTAACTTAAATATGAGAATTTCCACCTCAGTAAATCTCTCATACAAAAATAAACATTTAAAATAAATCTAAGTCATTATTTATATACATTACTTAGCAAATAAAAGGCAATATAAAAGGAGAAATTTGATACTTCTTAAATCATTATTTGCCAGAGTATCTATAAATAAAATCATTATCCCAAATCAGAAATGCTATGATTTAAAAATTTTGTTATTAATACATAGATTTTCTCAATACCTCACCAAAACAACCACCAACCCTTTCCCACAAAAAAATACACATATTCAGGTCTGTAAGTTAGAGGCTGAAAAACACTAACATCAAGGAGTTCATTTTAATTATAAATTGATGTTGCAGTTCCACAAACACTGGTGATAGCTGAATGAAATACCAGTATCCAAGAGCAGTATGTAAACCTATAGTGAACCTAGCAAAATGCACCTCTCAAGTAGAAATATTTCTTTTTAAAAATGTTCTAAGGAACAATGCTTAAAATCATATAAGGTTTGAAATATAATTTTAACAAAGTTTACATGAAAAAAGGAAACACCAAAGTTGGTAATAATGAAAGTCTTTTGGCTTTCTTACAAATGCAATCTTTATAATTTCCCAACCTTCAGTGTATGAACTATTTTTCCAGGAAAAATAAAACGTAAACTGTGTTTCTTATACAGCGTTATGTGTCAGAGTCACTTCCAGACCCTGGTCTGCTGGCATCTGGTCCGTCACTTTCTTTGTCCCAGTCTTTCATGGATGCTCCCATCATGAAATCATCACGCAAGATTGTCCATCCTGGGCCCTCTTCTGATTTTACTTCAGCCTGAGGGAAAGTACATGATCAAAATATTCAGAAGTCAATTTCACCATAAGGAAATTTTAAAATTCTAGGCTACAAAACAAACCTGTCAACACTTTGTTTTATAATAGGAGTGAAACCAAGACAAACGATAGATTAACTGTATACAATTAATCGTATGATCGTATACACATAAATATGCAGTACTGTGTTAGAAAATGTGAGCCTCATACAAGAACCACAGAGGCAGAATTATATTTTTTTCTTTATCTGCAGTGTGTGTGTGTGGCACGGGCGGTTGTTCGTGGTCATAATCTAGGTTTGGGATCAATTTTTTAAATCTTCTGAGAATCAAAACAGACTTACAAAATATTATTTAACATTCAGTGATAACCAATTAGAAAACATTTGGTAAATTATTTTAACACAGAGAGAAATTTTTAACAAAGTATTTTAATCCAAAATTAATTAAAAGAGTGAAAAATGAAACTAATCTGATACTGTGCTAGGTGTTTACAGATGCTATCACATTTAAAATTTGATAAAAATCTGAACCAAATGTTATACAAGTTATGATCTCACTGCCTCCCCAAATCATGGACTCAAAAGACTAGTCACATGCTAAAACCCTAAATAACCAAACCAGACAATAAACATAATGGTAGTCAATTCATTTTGTTTATTCATAGGATTTATATAAAACTATGCAAGAGAGTCTAAGAATTACAGCCTTTTATTTCATGGTACCACAGTACCACCTTGTGGCATTAATTAAGTAGTGCAGGATGCTGAACTAGTTTCTTTTCTTCATTCCGCAAATATTCACTGAGAACTGCATATCAAACACTGTCCCGGGTGTCAGAAAGACAGATGAACAAAACAAAGTCCCTGTCTTCATGGAGCTAACAGTCTGTGCTTTTCCACTTACTCCATGCACAGAAATACACAATGTGGGAAAAATATCTAAATATACAAGAACCCATTTGGTTAGAGAAAACAGTTACTTTATGGGAGCCTATTAACCTATAAAAAGCAATTATTAGGAGAAAAGATGTTAAAAACACTTACCAGGTTAAGAGATTACTGATCTAATTCTGCTGAAGCCATTTTTTTTATTTCAAAAAATATAGCCCTGAAACAGTAATACTTAAAAAAAAAAAGGACTGTCTCTTATACACATCTATGAATCTAAGGATTAGCATATTATTTTAGAAACTAAGTGTATATCTTTAGATGAATGTTTTAAGTAATTTCTCCTCTCTACCATAAATATTTTGCCCTACAACATTTAAATTCTTCTGACACCTAAAATATAACAATATTTGGGTATATGTTTTCATTAACTGTTTAGGGTAATAGTAATAAATAGATTTTATTTTTGTTTAGAAAGAACAATGGAAAATAGTAACCAATAAATCAGTTACTAGGTATTATCATATTCCTTTATCTGGATGTTCAGATAGCTAGGGAGAATATTCTCAGTATTAGCATAGTTTAGAATTACTTATTTTTTTGTTTTTAGGCTTTGCAATCTCACGAAGTTGTAGACTGACAGTAACTTAGAATCATTACAGTAGTTTAGTACTTTAAAATACTGCATTTTTAAAATTACTTAGACTTGTACTAGATCAGGTTATTACTCTACTCATTAAAAAATGTATCTGTGAAACACTTTGGATGGACTAGCTTGGAGGCTCACTTTCAGGACTTAGAACCTGAAATGACTCTGTAGGGAGTTGTAGAAGATTGATTGAAGGGAAAGTCCAATCCTTCTTTTATAATACGTAGGTGAAAAGAATGTTTAAATTGTGGAAAGCCTCTTAGGACTTTTCAGACACTGTGTTTTTGCACATATGAACATACTTATTCAGTGGCTACCAACTTACCTAATCTATAGCTACGCATGCTTGTTTTGAGGACCGTGAAGTACTGAACCATGAGGCCATCTAATTACAGTTTATAGACACCCAAAGATGTCCCTGTCAAACATACAACAGCAGAGAAGTCCTGAGGTTGAAGTATGAACGGGAGCATGGACAAACTAAAGACAAACTGTGTTGCCGAGGGGTGAAAGGAATTATAAGGCCTAAGGAAACGCCTGCCGAAGACTTCATAAGACATAAATATTTCTTTAAAAGAGATAAGAGGAGCTCAAATAAGTTGACAGTTTGGCGTCTTCTGGATAATTTTTTTCTCTCTATATATTTTCCTCTCTCTATCTCTCTATATACTTATTTTTGTTACAGATTTTTATGAATATATGTGTTGAAGGAGTCATAAGTGAAATGGGATGGGAGTTTTATTTTTTCAGTCTTTTTAAATGCCCACAGAGGACCATTAGTATGCTTAGTATATTATTATTAATACATTTGTGCCACATGAATCTCACTTTTAAAACAAACATTTGAAGAAATCAGTAAGTATTTTTTGACATTTGTAATTTCTTAAGGAAGTGTGTGTGTGTGTGCTGGGGGCATGGAGTGTGTGTCTTAGCCCAGGCTGCTATACCAGATACCGTAGACTGGGTGGCAGAAACAACAAACAGTTATTTCTCGTGGTTCTGGAGGTTGGAAAGTCCAGGATCAAGGCGCTGGCAGATCTGATGTCTGATGAGCACCCTCCTCCTGGTTTGTCAACAGCTGACCTCTTGCTGTGTCGTTACTTGAGGGAGAGAGATTGTCTTTCTCAGTGTCTCTTACAGGGGCACCTCCCTCATGACCCAGTTACCTTCTAAAGGACTCCACCTCCGATATTATCATATCAGGAATACAGCTTCAACATAGGAATTGGAGAACGCGTTGCGGGGGAGGATACAAAATTCCAGTCCATAGCAATGTACAATAGCAAATGGTATATTTTTTACATAGACATGAACTAACTTTAGCTGCCCTTGTTCTTCTTAACTTAAATTTTAAATTTCAATAGAATTAGAAAGTTAAGTGAAACATTTATTTGGCGTTAATTGAGCACCTGTTCCAAGAACTGTGCTAGAATTATTTGAGTGATGATATTGTTAATGCAAAATAAGGAATAATTTTACTCCTATAAAAAAAAAATCGAACCTCCTCTTCCTTTCTAAAGTTGCCTTCCTGCAGTAAGTGCCCACCGTGTGATTTGAATCTTGTGGCAGTTTGGATTAACAGTGATAACTTGAAATAAATCAGTTACCTACTATGACTTAAAAAATACTTGTTAAAAAAGTAACCTTTTAAAGATTATAGTGGGTGTTGCACAGATTAAAGATTCAGATTAAATTGCACATTAAAAATCTATTACAATAGAATTGTACAATAACTGTACAGAAACAAGAGAGTCCTGGAATAATGAAGCTTGTCTGTACTAAGTAGATTAGGTCTGTAAATATATTAATTTGTCAGTACACTATTGACATTAAGTTCATTTTTACTTGGAAACAATTTTCAGTTGAGGGAAGCAGAGTTCATAACTGCTCTTTCCTGAAGTTCATCTGTTAAGATCAATGGGACTAGTGTTTATCTCCACTCCGTGTATCAGTGATAGGTAGAGAGTCTGTTAAGCTCTGCAGAAACAGTATGAAGCCTGTTTGAGGTGAATTGGCAGTTAGAACAAATTTTGGAAATAGGAGAGAGGACACATCCTTGCCTACAGAAAGGAATCTATGATTTGGGGCCAGCTGGATAGATGAATCTTACTACTTCAGTAAAGTTAGGCCCCCTAGTGAATTTTTCCTTTGGGTGAGCTTTTCTGAAACTTGACTAAAAATGTCAATCATGAGGTAAAGAATCCACTGCCAATGCAGGAGACAACAAGAAATGTGGGTTCGATTCCCTGGGTTGGTAAGGTCGCCTGGTGGAGGAAATGGCAACTCCAGTATTCTTAGCTGAAGAATTCCATGGATGAGAGGAGCCTGGTGGGCTGCAGTCCATGGGGGTCACAAAGAGTTAGACATGACAGCCCACACACCCATCATCTATAAAAAGTGATGCTTCAAAAATAACAGTCATGAGAATCCTTGAACACATTAGGAAGTAAAACCGTGTCTGAGATAAGTGACAAGATGTTTAGAATAATGACTGGTGGCAAGTCCTAAGAGTTGTAATGAATCGAATCAGAACTCTAGATTGAAAAGATATCTTCCAGCAATTCTTAAACAATTTTAGGTCCTCTAAAGGATGTTTTCTAGCTGAGAGCCACACACTATTCCATCTGGTCTAGTGAGCATCCTTCCAGGGAGTTACGACTTTGGGCTTTTTATGGAGGTGTGTGAAGAACCTTCTGTACTCAGATGAGTTGTACTCAGAGACAGAGTTACAAGTATGTTTTGTTAACAATATCTGGCCCAACATTGCTCACCTCACTCACTCCCCCTACCCCACCATAGCAGGAGTGTGTATTTCTGTTAATGTTTGGTTTTCACTGAGTAGTTGAACAAGAGTATATGGTAGAGAAGTGGGTTTAATTTCTTGCAATTTTAGTCCCTACATCAGTACTGCCCAGTAGAACTTTCTGTGATGATGGGAGTGTATCTCCATTGCCCAATATGGGATCCAAGTGGCTGTTGAGCATCTCTTTATTCAAAAGCTGCACATAGCTAGTGGTAGTATGTCTGTCTGTGAAGAGATTAAAGTTACAGAGCATATATTTAGTCTAATAAAACAGCCAATTTTGGAATCATCAGTCTACCTTGAATTCTCCCATAAGCTTTGATAGATACAGTCTATGTACATACAAATACTGGTGTGATTTTATTGACTTTTTAAAGAGATGTGTTCAGTTGCTTTGTAATTACTTCCTCAGTTGTAACTGTTATCCTTACATGTTAGGCCACTGTGCGTAACAAATAGTATTTGAATTTTTAGTATTATCACCTGCGGCTTTCAGAATGAACACACTGAACTTTAAGTCTCCTGGCTGTATGCTCAA
Organism: Cephalophus harveyi; assembly: GCA_006410635.1. Taxonomy (NCBI): domain Eukaryota; kingdom Metazoa; phylum Chordata; class Mammalia; order Artiodactyla; family Bovidae; genus Cephalophus; species Cephalophus harveyi. Next base: position 79,192 of record SJYT01053361.1, read on the forward strand.
AGAATAGGTGTTAGATGTGTGATGCACAAAAAAGGACATGCTGAGAACTGCAGGAGCAGTGGATAGCAGGTACCATCTAAGCCAGTGAATTCCAGCGCTGGGGACTTCGGACAGGAGCCTCCTTATTTTGGGGGTCTCCGGAGGAAGTGCCTTCTGTGGCAGGGCTCCCGCGGTGTCCGGCGGCTCTGATCTGTCCCAGCGCACACTCGACATCCTGCCCGAGCAAATGTAGCTTGCAGATTGGGGAAAAAAAAACAAACCAACAGAAAACAAAGTGCATCATGAGCAATATTAGCACAGCCAGTTTAAAATGATGAGGTGTTAACCACATTTGTATAAATAACAGTTTCTCTAACCCCTGAATCATTATCCTGCATCTTTAATGCAATCGGTTCATAAACATCAAAGCAGGAACACCAAATTTGTATGGGGTCAAGACCAACTGGGGCTGTGAATGGAGAGACAGCTGAGAGCTGTGTCCTTTGCGTGGGTGGCCATGCAGCTGTTGATTCACCCCGGAGCCACTAGACAGTTGCTTCTGCGCACTCACAGAACCAGTCTTCAGTCTTAGGTAAAAATGGATGCCCTCCCCTGGGATGGACATAAACAATGGGTTGACATCAGCTCTCAAAACATCAGCCAGGCAGCCAGACACAGCAGTTACCCTGAAATAGTAGTACCAAGCATAACATCAGGGCTGTTACTGCATAATATTTGTCTTTGTATAATATCACCGGGCTCTCTTAAGTGTATTGTAAATAAGCTTAAGAGTCCAGAAGGCTCAAGGTGACATTATCCTTCTTTACAAATGATAGGAATGGATAGAAATGATAGAAATGATAGGAATATTGCATGACAAAACTGCCATATTTTGGCCTTCATGAAGACTCCCAAGTATGCATTTTAATGATGAATGAAGCTATATTTACATGGAATATTTTTAGAAATACCAGTATTCATTGTTAAAAATGACAAAAGGCAAAATTTTGGAATCAAAACTAAGTTCAAAGGTCAGTTTGGACTCTTATTAAGCCATGTGCCCTTGCAAAAATGTCAAAAAGCTTTTGAGGCTAGTTTGTAGCTCAGGCTTCCCTGGTGGCTCAGATGGTAAAGAATCCACCTACAATGCTGGAGACCTGGGTTCAGTCCCTGGATTGGGAGGATCCCCTGGAGGAGGGCATGGCAACCCCCTCTAGTATTCTTTCCTGGAAAATCGCCATGGACAGAGCATCCGGGTGGGCCACAGTCCGTAGGGTCACAAAGAGTCAGACACAGCAGAGCGAATAAGCACAGCACACATGTGGCTCAGGCATAGGGATCCATTTGTTTACATTGGAGGGACTGGAATAATGCATGCACAGCGGCTGTCTAGCACAGGGCCTGCTCTAGTAGGGACAGTCTGAAGAAACAGTATTATGCAGCTGGAGAACTAGGTGCTGTACATGTAGATATGGTATTCATTTCTGATCTATGTAATAGTCAGTATTCCTCTTCTCGATAATGAGATCCCCCCATAAAAGTTTAAAGCCTTGCAGATAGTAGGTACTTGTGAACACCCAGTAATTCTACTTCTAAAAACCCTCCACAGGAAAAAAAATCAATTATAGAAAAAGCTGTGTGAACAATATAATAGCATTATTTTTAACAGCAACAAATTATAGACAAGTTCAATGAAAGGAGGACACATACAGATGTCTGTCAACTATGGTAACTTCTACATGTGTGCTACCGTTTAACACGAAGGCTGTGAAGACTGGTGAAATCACATGTCAAGAATGCATGTAGACCAAAAATGTAAGATTACAAGCATTATGGCGAGCTTAAGTACATTTTTCAAATGCCAGAAATTCATTAGATGAATATAAGAACATAACGCACTCTCTTTTTAAGAAAATAACTTTTGACGGTCTGAAAAGACAAGTCTCACACTGAGTACCAAGATTCTGACATTTAAATGAGAGCCTAAGACATATTTATTGTCCACCCACTTCAGCTGTTCCAGAACCCAAACTCTAAATACTGTCTTAATACAACATTCTAAGGGTTGACAGTTGTTTTCGTTGCTTTGTCGTGTCTGACTCTTTGCCTCCCCATGGACTATACTGCTCCAGGCTCCTCTGTCCATGGGATTTTCCAGGCAAGAATACTGAGCGGGTTGCCATTTCCTCGTCCAGAGGATCTTCCCGATCCAGGGATCAAACCCGCGTCTCCTGCTTGGCAGGCGGATTCTTTACCACTAGAGAGATGCAATTGATGACTGCGTCAACCCTTCAAATATGAGTTGGATCAGAAAAAGTGATAATAGCAAATCTTTATACAGTAATTACCATGTTCCAGATACTATCTAACATTTTCTAATACCCTTAACTTATCCCTATAACCTTGTGAAGGAGGTGCTGTTATTATCCCCAACATACAGTTAAGGAAACAGGCAGTAGCCTAAATAACTTGCCCCAAGATACAGAGCCAATTAATACAATCTGATCCAAGTTTCAGTCATAGACGTCGTTAAACACAACAAGGATTTACTCACATTTTAGATGATATTACTGTGTTAGAGAAAATGAGATTCTAGAAAATTGTACTTTGTTCTGGGGGAAAAAAGCATATTACATTTTTTAGTCTCATATACTCATGACATGAACTTGTGGCTAGTGGAAGGTAGGGGTGGACAGCATATATCAAAAGGCATTTTCCTGGGCATTAAGCAATTTAAAGATAGGCTTTATTTTGGTTGCTACTGTCAGTTTATTATGCAACATACTATTGAAGATTATAGATCTTGTTTGAGTATGTCTGACAACTAAAACTTTACTATCTGATTACCTGGATGCTGCAGAAATGGAACCACCTTAACTATTGGAGTGGATTAGTTCCCTGGTCTGCAGCTTCTTTTATACTAAAATATGATATATTGCCCATAACTCTGGTTGTTATACTTCATAACATTAGATGGCTTATGAAAGTGTAAGGGCTGACATTTTTACTATTAAGAATTTAGATATTCAAACTCTGCTTTCAGAGTAGATTTTAGTTTAGAATATTATTGGCTAGGAGATAACAGGTAACTAAAACTTTATAATTTTTCCTATAGAAAAGAAGTCAATGGAAAATATTCTTGAGGTGAAGCTTAATTGCAATTTTCTTTTAAAATTATAGCCCAATGACATTGTATGATTGTTTAATAGGCTGTGATGAAAATATGCAGGGAAGTTGAGCATGTCAGTTTTCTCCACAGAAAGTTGTGAGACATACTCATGCCTCTAGGTGGCATGAGTTAGGCTCTCATTGAATTAACTGATTTTTTTTCTTTTTTTCCCCCCCAACAACAGAAGTGTTGATTCCATTTAATTGTTATAACTGGTCACATAACCAGATTGATCTTATAACAATATGTAGTTTAGTGACTGTAAGTAACTTAATTAACAAAGACTTCTTAAAAAACAAAAACTTGTTATCTCTAATAGCTAGGTAACTAAAATCATTTTTATGTATTGCTGAAGTCTCTCTGCCTCCTAGCATGCACTCTTTTCTGGATTTATTTCTTTGATCTTTGATAAACAGCTTGCCATTTGATAGGAACTGAAAAGATCTGCCTTTGTTCTTGGAAAGACACATAGATATAGCTGAAACAATCCAAAAAGAAACCAGAAATGTAGGTGCAGTTCCCAGGTGTCCCTGGTTTTGTTGCAGCCTTTACTGTTTACTAAACTGGAAAGATCAACATGTAAAAAGTCAGTATGACATGACCTGAAAGCGGCAAATGACACACACATTCTGTTCTTTTTTTTTTTTTTCTGTACACTAAAATGGGAAGAGGACACTTTATTTTTACCTTGCAGATTCTCTGTTGTTTACTTTCCAAAATTTAAAAATGAGTTTGGCTGTACCCAGAAGACAAGAAACACTTGCTAATCCCCAGTCATTTTCATCTTCATCCTCTTCTTCCTGTCCATGTGGGAGATGGGCTTTCATTGAGCTCAGAAGAATCTTGACCAGGTACCTTTCAGGGGCTTCATCTTGGGGGTGATGTATGTTTATGTAAATGCTACAATCATACAGTTCAGCATTTTCAAATTATAGCTCTCATAGTGATTACTAGAATCAGTAGCATAAGCAAAGAAAAAAGAAGGCTTGAAAATATGCATAATACTGATATATCACTTGAGAAAAGGTGAACATTTAACTGATGCATTGTTGCAGGTTCAGATTTGAAGGTAGCTTCATTTTAGGGTGACAGCCTGGGACAGTCCTGGTTTCCTCCTTTTGTCCAATGTGTTGATGAAAAGCATCTTCTTCACTCTTGAAGGTTTTTGGGTTTGTGTGATGAATTATACTGTTGCCCTCAATGTAAAGACTAACCTTCTCTTCTGAGACTTGAAACAAACATCAGGAAAAGTTTGTGGCCCTTAGTCTCCATTTTTACAAACCATTACTACCATGTGGCTTTGCTTTTTACAATATTTATTAAAATATATTTACACTGCTTTTTAAAGGACTGGTTTGACAGTCCTTTGCTAGTTCTTCCTTCTAATGTTTAAAAAAACTACATCCAGGTTTTGTGTTTATGTGCAACTGCTATTGCCTGTTGGTTCTTGTTTTATTTTCATTTTTTTAATTGCAGGATAATTGAAGCAGCAGAAAGGTAAGGCTTTTGAAATATGGTTGGTACCTTTGCTCATGGAAATTTACACATTCAAAATTTTCCACAATCTATGAAGCCCACTGAAAGGATGACACGTTCATTTAAAGACTATATATGTTAAACGGTAAAAATTCCACTTTATGTTGTCTACTCATTTTAATTGTGAGAATATCATTCTGTCTTTCTCTTATCCTTTGCCTTTCCTTTTCCTTCCTCATTTTTACATTTTTACTTTGTTCATACTACTCTGTCACCCTTTTCCCCCAGCAGCCTAATTCCAGTCTCTTGCTTTGTGATGAGTCTGGGGACTGCTGACCTAGTGCAGTCAGTGAAGTAGGAGCAGAGATTCTGTAAAGGCAAGTGTCAAACCTTGCCCTAAAAACTAAGGAAAACTCTGCTGCTGGCTTCTTTCCATCAGCATTAGTGTTTCATCAAGCACATATCCATATTTTACTATATGACCACTCTCCCCATAACGTTCACATATTTTTATCTATCACTCAATGCTATTCATTGATATCAGTCACCAAGTGCTATTTTAGTGGCTGAATTGCACCCAGGGTAAAAACCAGAGTAACCAGAGTCTCTGGCTGATTTCTGTAAGCCCTGGCATTGACAGGATACAGGCCTCTGGGGGTTTGCCCCCCTTGTTGGAAATCTCATGGAACTGCAGAAAATGTAGAGATGGAAGAGCCCCAAAGCCACCAGCAGTAATCCATCAACTAATCACAGTTCCAAGGTGTTAAGACCAGTGTTCCCACAGTGCATCATCAAAGTGTGAGGAGTTTATCTCTTTGAAACCTCACAACCTACTGATATGCTCTGCTTTCCCTTGTCCCTGTCTCCTGAGTTCACCCCTTTATCTTTTACCACCTCTGATCTTCTCTTTCGGCTCTTCTCCTCCCTACTAGTGTTCCTCCTTCATCCTATATCACTTCTTTCTAAAGATAAACCTGTAGATACAGAATGGAAATGATAATTGGATGACTTTTCTTGGGGAAAAAAAAAAACTATATCATTATTTTGAGAGCAGAAACTTGCATACACATGTATACAGAACATGAGACAAAACAGGGTATGGACCAAAAAATTGTTTTTGAATCGTGTTACCAAAGATAATGGCAACCCATTCCAATATCCTTGCCTGGGAAATCCCCTGGACAGAGGAAGCCTGGGAGGCTACAGTACTTGGGGTCTGTAGAGTCAGTTTCTGCAGTCGGACACAATTTAGCAAGTAAACAAGACAAAACCAAAGATATACATTAGAACTTAAAAAGGCTTTTGGTATGTCTTCACATTAAAGAGTTATTTTTCATTTATCAAGTGTAACTATTGAGAGTAAAATATAATCAATTACATTAGTTCCATATATTTCTTTTCTGTACCTCCTGGTTTTTAAGGCTTGAAACCATTGGGGAAGCTTTCAGAATTGTTACAAATGAAGTTATTCTTCCACCAGACTTAGGAAGGACCTACTAGGTTATAAACTCTTGTCTGTGATCCATAGGGGTAAAACTCCTCTGTAGGGGTGAGTAATTGTTTTGACATCGAGCATTTGTTTAGGGTCTTGTAGGAAGTGCACATAAGTTAAATGAATAGACCCATTAATGAGCAGAGAAGGGCTAGCGGTTGAAACAGCTGTACCCTCTACTGCTCTGATCTGGAAAACAAAGAATTCTATTTTAGGGTGTTGAATAATAAGAACTGAAACTGGAATTTGGGCTTAATTGGATTTTGATAATCACTAAGTGTTCTATTCACCATAGAAAAAGTGTATTTTCTTATCCTTTCTTCCTATAACTAGTAGGGGCAAAATATCATAACATTTAAAATAACAGTGAGCATGTGCTTATAGAAACCGCATGGAAGCATTACCATGAAGCTTTCTTATCATCATCTTCCCTGGGTTGTTCATCCTATTTATACTGGGGAAAGATCTGACAAATTGAAGCTGAAAGAGGATACAAAAATGGTCGCTAACATTCAGTGAACACATATTAAATGCCAGGTTGTGTTAGAAGCTATCTTAGTACGTTGTGTAATTCATAATCATCTTATATTCTTGGTAGCTGTCCCATTTCATAGATGAAGAAACTAACACAAGGTATCTGAGTAACTTGTCCAGGATCATAAAGCCAGAAAGTGACAGATATTTGAATCCAAGAAAACTTGAATCTGGAACCTACCTTCTTTTTTTTTTTTTTTAAAACCCCAATGCTCACCTGCCTCCTTGAGGGAATCAAGATGGTCTGTGGAGGTTAAATACCCATATGGCTATGGCAAACTGGGGAGACAGCTCTTGAAGTCTTACCTGTTGCATCTTCAAGGGATTGCTCACCTGAGTGATAGAAAGGGGCTCCTCCTGCTATACTCAAGTCACTGCTCAGCCACACTACACTTACGAACCCCTCCGCTGTCCTCCCTTCTTAGGCTGTGGAAGTACTAAAAGTAGCCTCTTATGAACAGGCCAGGAGTCTAAGGAGTTGTAAAGTAAGCAGTATGTGTTCAACAAACTAAATATTATGGACAAAAGTGTGTGTGTTTATGTTGGGAAGGGGGTTGTCAGAAGGATTTATGGCTTAGCTTGTTTTCCTAGCAGTGATGGAGATGGACTTTTGCTGCTTTATCCACACTGGAATCTGAATCCACTTAAGCTCAGGTGCGTTTGCATTTATATCTCGGAGGTAGTCTCCCTAATTTGAGGGGAGGCTGAACCTATGTCCTTGGCAGAGTATGGTGCTTACAGTAACCAGCTCCTTCCAAAGCCACATCTTCACTCAGTCACTCCCGCTTTGTGTTCTGTCATTGCCCCCAGTGTAAGGATATTCAGTTGTCCTCATTTGTGTCTAGCTAGATTAGAGCAGTTCACAAACTTAACTCAGAGGGATGACAACTTGATGAAACTGCTAGCCCCGTGCTAGGGCCTCTTAATTTGTTTTGACTATTGGAATTGTAGCTGGTTGTCTTAACTCTTTTCAAGCTGCTTCAATTTGCAGCTGACCTAAAGAAAGGAACACACCTATGTCGATTTATATGTAATTTTCAGAATTATTCTGAGAGGGTTGGAACCATTCCTTTATGTCAGAGTTTTCCAATGTGTTTTAATAGGGAAATATCCCATGTCCACAGGAGTTCAGAAGAGTCTCAGCCTTTAACATGGTGGGAAATACGAACCAGTGAGAAGGCAACAGTACCCAGTATCTCGTAAACTTAACTTCACCACAGAAGCCTTGTTTATCAGACATGTTCTGGAACCAGTGCTTCTGAGAAATACATATTGAGTGAGAACATGGAAATGGATTCTGTTCACAAATTCCAGCTCTGCTTCTTACTTGAATAAGGTACTTAGCCTCTCTGTACCACAGTCTCTTCATCGGCAAAATAGAGATTATAATAAAAATACTTGAGTGTCATTGTGAAGATTAAATGAACATATACATCTAAGGATCTACCGGCTTCCGTAGTGGATCAGACAGTAAAAAATCCGCCTGCAATGCAGGAGACCTGTGTTCAATCCCTGGGTAGGGAAGATCCCCTGGAGGAGGGCATGACAACCCACTCCAGTTTCTTGCCTGGAGAATCCCATGGACAGAGGAGCCTGGAGGGCTGTAGTCCATGGGGTCGCAAAGAGTCAGACACGACTGAGTGACTCAGCCCAGCACAGCACATTACTAAGTGTAAAATGTGTCTCCTACTGTTAACAGCTATTTAACTCTCTACTTACTAATGATATAGACCCCATACACATGGAAAGTTTAAATTGCAAAAGTTAGAGAAATTTCCTTGTGACCTTTCTGTAATAAAAGGAACATCTAAACTACAGAATGATATAGTGGCTTTGAGTCTGAGGGAAAACTCAACAGTTTGCAGTTTAAATCATCTGTCTAGTTGGTATGGCTACAGTCATGATGAAAATGTTTTTTGAGTAAAGGTAAAAGAAAAAAAGGGAAAAGGGAACAGGGGCAAGCATTATTTTTATTCATCTCATTTGGACTAGGTTGAAATAGAAAATGTCAAGTTATGAGTAGTGTATAACAGCAGACATCAAACACTTAAAATCCCAGCTTCCTGGATATATGTTGTGGAAAAAATGAAGTTGGTCACTCAGGTCTAGCTGGGGAAGAAGATGAAGAGAAAGCCTTCGGCAGCAAATTAAGAGGATATCCATTCATTCAAACAGCAGAGTAAATGCAATTCATCCTCTGGGTGCACAAGATAAAGTTCTGTTTCAAGTGCAGAACCAGGCTGTGAACAACAAACCTTAATAAGCTTTAGGACAGAGATACCAGCACAGGTGCTGTGGAATCTCAGAAAATGACTCCACTAAAAGATCCTGGTGCTGGGGAAGACTGAAGGCAAAAGGAGAATAAGGTGGCAGAGGATGAGAAATTAGATAGCATCACCGACTCAATGAACATGAATTTGGGCAAACTCCGGGAGAGAGAGAAGCACAGGGAAGCCTGGCAGCTGCAGTCCATGGGGTCGCAAAGAGTGGAACACGACTTAGTGACAACAACAAAGAAGGTGGAGCTTGGATGACCTGTCTCAGGGGCTGGCCTGGCCCAGAGTCAGCTGTTTGATGCTCATTTGCCTAAGTGTGCGGGGTGTGTGTCTGTGTGTACAATATGGGAAGACTTGCTTCTAGAGCAAGTGATCCCATCTGGGAAGCCGTGAGCAAGCCACACGAAGTAAAAATGGGAGGCTTGATCGCCTGTCCTTCACCAGACGGGTCCAAAATGACTATATAAAGTAAATACCATAAATCACTGTTGTCAGGGCGCACACTGCACCTCCTCTCTCCCTGCCCCTCCGCCACCCTCATTTCCACACCCCCTCAACGGTTCAGGGAGAGCTCGTGGTCTAAGTAAACGAGAGGACTCCTGACTGTAATCCTAGCACGTCACTTTGTTGAAGGCAAACACGTGGTTCGGGGAGAACTTATAAATCTCTCCTCCCAGGCAGGATCGTGATGTTATCTGCTGCCAGCAGAAGGTTCGCTCTGAGGGGAGCTCCAGAAGCTCCCGACGAGAGAGAGACAGAGACAGGGAGAGAGAGAGGTCAGCCAGAGAGATACAGAGGGACCGAGAGAGAGAGGCAGAAAGGAAGAGACACACCGGGAAGGGAGAGAGCTCAAGTGAAGGAGGCCCGGGGAGAGGGATGGAGAGCTAGGATAACGGTCTAGGGAGCCATTCGGGAGCAAACCGAGGGGGCTGCCCGGCTGCAGAAAGGAGACAGCAGGGGAGGACCTTCTGCGGGCTGCCAAGTGCCTGCTGCCCTAAGCGAGAAAAGCCCACGTGGGAGAGAAACCAGGCGAGGGTGGGTCGGCGTGGGAGTCCGAGGGAACCCCTTCGCCACCCCGCTAGGAATAAAACTCCCCCGCCGGCGCGTCGCCGGGCTGCCGCTGCGGTCCGCGGGCGGCGAGAGCCACGGCGGCGGCCGCCGCTCGCCTGTTGCCGGGTTGGCGTTTGGAGCGAGAGCAGAAGGAGGAGCAGAAGGAGGGAGCTGGAGGCCGGACGCGTTCGCCAGCGGCGGCGGCGGCGGCAACGTGGAGTGAGCGGGCGGGTCGGCGCGCCGGCCGGGGTGTCGGCGCCCGCGCGCAGCTCCGGGAGCAGGATCCTCGCCGCCTCCCTGCGCGGCCTCCGCGGCCCGCGCCGGACCCGGCCGAGTCCCGGGCGCCGAGCGAAGCTCTCCCGCCTCCCCGCCACGGGCCGGGCTCGCCCCCAGCGCGCGCACCCGGGCGCGCGCGCGCCCACACTCACACCACACACACTCACACGCGCACTCACTCACACACTCACACACGTGTGCGCTCCTCCGCTCCGGAGCTGCTGCCGCTCCTGCTCTCAGCGCTGCAGTGGAAGGCAGGGCCGCGCCGCGCCGCTCCTTCTTGAAATATATAAATTGGAGCCGGCCGGCCTCGGCCGCCCCCCTTACAGCGCGGCCCGCGCCCCTCCCGCCGACGCGCCCGCTGCCAGCCCCGGGACCTTTTCATCTCTTCCCTTTTGGCCGGAGGAGCCGAGTTCAGATTCGCCACTCCGCACCCGAAACTGACACACTGAACTCCGTTTCCTCCTGCTAAATTTATTTCTGCCTAATAGCCACTCGTCTCTTTTTTCCGCCTCCCCCCTCCCCTCCATCTCGTCGCTCCAAGAAAACTTTTGCCGACTCCCTCAAGTGCAGGTTCCCCCTGCCCGTCGTGTATTAATATTTCCACTTGGGGAACGACGTTGCCTTTTCTTTTGAAAGGAATTCAAGCAAGATACCTTTTTCTCTCGGACATTGACTCTCGATTGTTTGCAAAAGTTTCGCATTAAAAAAAAACCTACCTGATCTGTACTTTGAGAGTTGCTAGTTTTTTTTTTTTTTTCTTTCTTTCTTACTTTTTGCTTAAAAGAAAAAAAATTTTTTTCCACCTTTAAAAAAATGCACTACTGTGTGTTGAGCGCGTTTCTGCTCCTGCATCTGGTCACGGTCGCGCTCAGCCTGTCTACCTGCAGCACGCTCGACATGGACCAGTTCATGCGCAAGAGGATCGAGGCGATCCGCGGGCAGATCCTGAGCAAGCTGAAGCTCACCAGCCCCCCAGAAGACTACCCCGAACCCGAGGAGGTCCCCCCGGAGGTGATCTCCATCTACAACAGCACCAGGGACTTGCTCCAGGAGAAGGCGAGCCGGAGGGCGGCCGCCTGCGAGCGCGAGCGGAGCGACGAGGAATACTACGCCAAGGAGGTTTACAAAATAGACATGCCGTCCTTCTTACCCTCGGAAAGTAAGTACCGCTCCTCGCTTCCATTCCCCGGGGCTTAGCGCTGCCCGAGGCTTCCAGAACCGCAGCCACTCCAGGGATAGCCCTGCCCTCCGGGGTCCCCGGCTCGCTCCTTCCCCTTCTCCGGTCCTCCATCCCACCCACCTCCTTGCCAGTTGTGTGCTTGAGAACATTAGGCTTTAAAACGTGGACTTGCGACTTTATTTTCTCCATTTCTTCCTCACCCCCCCCCCCCCCCCCCCCCNGGATAGCCCTGCCCTCCGGGGTCCCCGGCTCGCTCCTTCCCCTTCTCCGGTCCTCCATCCCACCCACCTCCTTGCCAGTTGTGTGCTTGAGAACATTAGGCTTTAAAACGTGGAGTTGCGACTTTATTTTCTCCATTTCTTCCTCTCCCCCATAACGCCCCCGTCCTTTATAAGGCGTTATTCTCTCTCTCTTTTTTTTCCTCTTCCCTGAAATTCTCGACTCGGCCACCGGCTAGGAGTCAGCCCTCCTCTGTCAAACTCCAGGCACTCCCCGGGGCCGAGTTAAACCGGGAAACCTCAGTGGGTTTGTTTTCTTTGCTCCGATTGGCCTGGAGCCCGCCGAACTGGGGCACGAAGGGTTAAAAAAAAAAAAAAAAAAAGTGGCTCAAAACGAGCCTCACCGGAAGGCGCCCCATTCCGAGCCGACCTATCAGCTGATTCCGCAAGCCTTCCCTATTGTCTCTAACTCCCCGAAAAATGTCAGCATCGCCAAGACGAAACCCGATCTGGCGACCCCTCCAAAAACCTACCTCCAACCCCTCAGTTCGTGAATCTCTGACCTCGTCGGGGTGTTTACATCCCACCGCCCCTGCCAAGGCGAGATCTTGTAACCACGTCTCCTTTTGATTTCACCTGGAATGGTAGAGAGGACAGCTTCGTTTCTGACTACGTTTAAAGGAGTTTTTCCTTCATGGGTTTTTTTTTTTTTTTCCAGAATCCTCTCAAACCTGCCTTCTTAAAATCGCCGGTGTAGCAAATCCCTTTTCTTAGGCGTTTATCGTTTTATCTTTCTCACTTTGGAGCCCGGTGTTCCCTGCCCTTTCATAGGCTTCCTGCAGTCACTTCGTTGCATTCCTGAATCTCAGCGTAGAAGACAGCCGATTTTTTTTTTTTTTTTTTTTAAACTGGCTTCTCTGAGGGCAGTGTCCTCAAAACCAGCTGGCATACAGTAGCCATGGAAGTGAAATGATTTATTGTTGGAGTTCCTTGGGGGGAAGGGAAAAGAGCAGTTAGCTTAGAATGATTTCCAAGTTCTTAAAAAAAGAAAAAGCAAAGAAGCATACATTGATACCTGAGAGGGTTAAATACCAGGAAGAAGAAAAAGAAAGAAAGAAAAAAAAAAAGCTCCCACTTTTGCGTATTCCAAATCCCAAGTCGTACACTTTTCATTGGTTGCCCATTTCTCTCCGCCCCTTTTCATGCCCTATATACTCTCTGGCTGCCTTCACAAAGTCTCTGTGTCTTGCCTACAGAGATAAAGTGGCCATCTTGGTAATTTTATCCTAGAGGTTCTAATTGCAGAGTGGTGCTTTTCTTTTTGAATATTTATATTTAGTTAGTTTGACAAGTCGTAGTTCCGGGACTTGCCATGCCTTGTATCTGATGGTCTCAGAATATCGGCTGACATATACAACCCCAGTCTTCCCGGCGACCTCTGTTTTGCTGCAGGATCAGATGGTAAAGCGTCTGCCTACAGTGCAGAAGACCAGGGTTCGATCCCTGGGTTGGGAAGATCCCCTGGAGAAGGAAATGGCAACCCACTCCAGTATTCTTGCCTGGAAAATTCCAGGACTGAGAAGCCTGGTAGGCTACAGTTCATGGGATTGCAAAGAGTCGGACACGACTGAGCAACTTCACTTCACTTCATCTCTTGTTTAAGAGCAGAGCTGAGATAGGAGATCCTGGCAAAGGGGTCGATTTTATTATTGTAATTATGGCACCATTCACCACAGTGGTGATAATATACACTTCATCTTGGTGATGCGGGGCGGGGGGAGATGTGTATAAGAGACAGGCCTAAGTGTGCGGGGTGTGTAATCTCTTGTTTAAGAGCAGAGCTGAGATAGGAGATCCTGGCAAAGGGGTCGATTTTATTATTGTAATTATGGCACCATTCACCACAGTGGTGATAATATACACTTCATCTTGGTGATGCGGGGCGGGGGGAGAGGGGTAAGGGGGGGTAGGAGGAAGGAAAGCTTTCTACCTGGGGTGGAGCCCTGGAGATATTAGGAAAGAAAGTTCATTGTAATTTAGTCCAAAGTCTTTGAGATCCAACAGGGAGTTGAGTCAGTTTGCTTTCTCTAGCACGTGCGACGTTCTACTGGAATTTGGGCAGGCAGGCAGTTATGATATGTAGAATCAGAACAAGCCAACCCTTCAGTGTTTACCTGCAACAGCTTTAATGAACTGCTGGTATTTTCATAACACAGAGGAGGTCTGATCTCTTCCTGAGATAGGTGTGGAAAGAGCAAGTTACCCAAGAGGGTGTTCATTCTTTCAAATCCTCTTCAGTCTCAAGAATTGAGATGATCCCACTCGGGATCATAATCATCACCAAACTGGGAAAATTCTCAGATTATTAGGATTTCAGAGGTTGGCATTAAAGATGGGTGTGTGGATTCCCTTCTGTTTCCACTCCCAGCTACCAAAGAAATTGAAAATCTCTGATCAGCACAGGATAAAATATACACTATCAGTTTTCCTACAAAGAATGCAGGCTTCTTAAAGCCTGAAAGGAAGTTTAGGAGCAGAAAGTCTTATTAATAGCAGATTTGATACTACTGTGCTAGGACTGTGGATAATTTTATAGAAAGTAGGTTAACTGATTTTCCAGCACTTTCTAGTTATATTGGAATATAGAGAACCCTTCCAAAAAGAAAGGAAGAAAAGAGAAAAAAATCACTCCACCATATTTTTTAAAGGGCAAATTGAAAGGACAGCATTGGCTTATATACCAAGTCTCCCTCTTTAGGACTGTTCCGCCTAACTTTTAACTCGGTCCTCTCTGAAGCTGCTGTGGGGAGGGAGTGTGCCTGTCATTTCTCAAAGGAAATCCGAGGAGGGTCACGAGCCCCAGGGATGGAGGCATGGGAAAGATCACTGGTTCATTTTTTACCACCAACTTATTAGCATTCAGGGAATGACTTCAACTCAAATATTACAAATATGCTCTAATTATACTCAATGAGCTATATATCATTACAGATTCTTGATAGTCCTTTGCAGGACATTTTATACAGTTCAGATGAATATTTTTAGCAATGTGGAGTTTTAAAAGTAAAAATATAAGAGATATTGCATATGCCTTGAAGCATATTTTGTCTTAAATATTATCCTTGGACCAGTGTTCTATATAAATACAGTAAATATGAATAGAACTGGCTAGGTGCCCATCTCCTGGGATGAATTTTAGTCAAGAAGGTATTTATAGGTTATAAATAATACTGTGTCAACATTTGAAGAAGGAGTCTGATTAGTTTTGAATTTATTTGTATTGATCTTTTCACATGCTGTTAGTTTAAGGCTCAAAGTGGAGTCATACTATGGTTTACCCACACTTTACCCAGTGGGAATTAGCGGACTTCTCATCCTTTGACAATCCACTGGAACCTCAAGGCACATCTATTCCAAAGACACTGTACTAGGCTTTAGAAATTTAGAAAGAGTAATTCCACTTAATGGAGTAAGAATCCAAATGATTAACAATTGAAATATGTAGACACTTGGACAGTCAAAAAAGGAAAAAGGATGAGACAAAACTTTTTTCTTTCTTTCTTTCTCCTCTCTTTCCCATGTAACAAATTTCAGGCAGGTGTTGTGGTTCTTATTATGGTGATGTTACCGCTCTTGCTATTCCCACCCTCAGGGAATGTTTGGCAGGGTCTGGAGACATTTTTGGATGTCATGACTGGGGATGGAGAGGCCAGGGATTGCTGTTAACCACTCTAGAATGCACAAGACATGTCCTCTTCCCACTCTCAACCCCCTTTTATCAAACAATTATGAAATTCCCACGTGGAGAAGCCTGGTGACCCTGGGATTTATTTGGGATTGCTAAATT
The DNA here is from genome assembly GCA_006410635.1 of Cephalophus harveyi. Lineage (NCBI taxonomy): Eukaryota > Metazoa > Chordata > Mammalia > Artiodactyla > Bovidae > Cephalophus > Cephalophus harveyi. The sequence continues at coordinate 94,692 of SJYT01053361.1, forward strand.
CTGCAGTAGCACCACCTTCAAAGTAATAACCTAAAAACAAAACATCCTTAGGATCAAAAGGACATTAACATGGAATAGACAGATAATCAGTAAGGTTTCTTAAGTAAGTTGGACTATGAATTTCACTCTTTTGAATGATATGTAGTATATTATGATGATCTTAAAGGGCTTCAATGAGAGGCATCAAAACTTCCCATTCATTTAGCCTGAGCAGTAGCGTCACCCCACCCATCTGTAACTTCAGTCAGCAGCAGTAGGATGTTGGTCAGGGCAGAGAAAAAAGAAGTGTGGGATTATCTTGGATTTTCCTTGCAAGGAAAGTAAGCAGCTCATGTTCAGGAAGAGTCGAATCTCCAAGCTACGCAACGGAAGAAAGTAAATAATCATGTTGGTTTATTCTGTCATATTGAATTAGATAAACTCAACTGTACAGCAGGAGACATCATGATGAGGTTTCTTCTGTAACTGACTCACATAAATGCTAAACATTTAATACCAGGCAATCCCGTTTTCTGTTTGTGCTGTAAATTGCCAAGTGAAATCATGGAACTGGACACAGGAGCAGCACTTGGTTTGGGGCAGGGGTGCACCTTAACATTCTATTCATGGGTATATCTTTTCTGTGTATATATTGCTGGTGCTGGTGGTTTAGTCAGTCAGTCCTGTCTGACTCTTGTGACCCATGGACTGTAGCCCACCAGGCTCCTCTGTCCATGGGATTCTCCAGGCAAGAATACTGGAGTGGGTTACCATTTCCTTCTCCAATACATTGCTGGACTGTCAACCAATTGCCCAATGAAAATACTAGCAAATTGCTAGAATATAGTAGTATCTTTGCTGGATAGTCAGGGATGATTTTTCTTTCTTTTATTGAATTATAGTTGATTTATAATATTGGGTTAGTTTCGGGTGTGTACAGCCAGTGATAGGGATTTCATTTTTGAAGATTCTGTGTGTGTGGATGTGTGAGAAAGAGACACAGAGATCAGAGACAGACTTGAACCTCTTCCCTAGATTTCCCCAATGACTGAGTTATTAATACACAGCAGAGCAAGTTTTAATTCTCCCACTTGTATTGAATTGCATCATTCATTGCTTGTACTAACTCTAGTGTCTAATTGTGGTCACATTTAACTTAGGCCACGTTCTTCTCTTCCAGGGTTTCCTCTTTTCTTTCTTTTACTTTTCAAAGTCTGGGAAAAACCCTCAAAGAAATACACTGGTTATAACTGAAGCAGTTGGGCCGTCTTTGTTGCCAAGGGAGGCTGCTCTCCTCTTCTGAGGAGTCCTTACCAACCGGATGGAGGCTGGGCTTTGTCAAGCTGGAAGAGTAGGTGGGGACCCGCTGACCTGGCAGAGGCTCCCCGAGCCAGCTGTGTCTCCACAGCGACCCCTGGGGTTTGCTCAAGGAACTGCACTTTTTGAATGCTGTCTTCTCCCTAGTGAAAAGTTGATGCAACCCAGGCACAGCCTCTTTCATATAAAAAGATATGAAAGAATGACAGATCCTGTTTCCTAGAGGAAACTGAGATGTGAAAAAAGGGCTAATGACTCACTGTTGATCCCATATCAAATCTGGGTTAGAACAGAGGAGGTCACCGACTGCTGTCTTTGCCCAGAGATTACAACACACGTCAGGCTGCATTTTTAGAAGGTTAGGAAAGAAGAGTGGAGGAAACTGCCCCTGAGGGAGATGTGCAAGCCGACCACCAAGGTGGGACTGGGGGGTCCTTCTCCCTCGCTGGTCCCACCCACCCCTTTACAAGTTCAGTATTAAGGGGGGGGGGTGTGTGTGTGCACGCACGCACGCTCAGTCGTGTCTGACCCTTTACAACCCCATGGACTGTAGCCCTCCAGGTTCTTCTCTCCATAGGGTTTCCCAGGCAAGAATACTGGAGTGGGTTGCCATTGCCTTCTCCAGGGGAATCTTGCAGATCCAGGAATCGAAGCTTCATCTCATATGTCTCCTGCATTGGCAGGGGATTCTTGGCCACTAGCGCCCCCTGGGAAGCCCAGTATTAAAGTGAGCAGGGCGGGGAAGAGCTCTGGGAGCAGCTCCCCCAGCCTTCCTCATGGAGCACTTCCGGTCCTGCTCAGCCCTCCTCTTGCAGCACCTCCGGTGCTGAGGGACCCTGGAGAGAGGGCGTGAGTTTCCCAGATGTGCTCATTCTCCCCGTTTGCCCAAGGGTGGGTCTACTCTGCCCGTGCTGAACAGCTTGATGAAACGTGCCTCTGGCCGAGATAAACAAAAGTTTCCACTGTCATTTTGAAACCATATGGTGTGCTTTGTCTTTTAATATTCTTTAAACAAGGATAGTTGTTAACCTAGGAATTCAGTGTCCTCCAGGTAGATTCACTTTAATCACATGCTAGGGACTCTTTGATGGGTTTGTTTAGACTGCAAAGCTTGCATCCATCCTGTGTTTGAGAGAAATTCGAGTCACGCTGCAACCACAAGTTCGGTTTCGTTTCTTTTCTAACCTCTGGTAGGTTAGAACGGTTCTGTGCTGTGACCACCACCTTACTGCCAGATGGGCTTGGTGGCCTCAACTCTAAATAAACTCTCCCCGTTGACCTCTTCCCCACAGGCTCTAGATTGCCTTCCTGTTCTTCTCTCTTCTGGAATACCTGTGGTAGGGTGGGGAACTTCATTGACCCATACCTCTGTTTCTTCACTTGTAAAGATGAAGAAGACGCTGGCTTCCTAGGGTTGCAAACGACTGATCATGACCTGTGTAAAGAAGTCCCAAACCCTGCCTCTGGCACTTAGTGGATCTTCCTTGCAGGGCACCTATTAATCACTGATTCCCAAACACCACTGATTTTAAGGTGCACCTTATTTTATGTGCCCTGAAGAAAGAAACCACTGACAATTGACTATAACATGCCACTGGTTATGAGATATTAAAAAGATATTTTAGAGGTATTCTGATGTGATTAAAAGTAACGCTCTGGGGACCACTCCCACCAGCCCAGGATGTCTCAGGACCTCCAGCTCATTTATTTCTTTGTAACTTTCCCTCAGAGGCTCTGTTTCCATGACTCACTCGGATTGGTCCTTGGGTGATTTTTGCCACCTAAGAGGGTGGGAACAGAGACTGGCAGGGCTGATAATCTAGCAGGCCCATCACTGTCTAATCCTAATATAGGAAGGCCTTGAGAATTTTGGCTTTGTAGATAAGATCTCAGATATCTTAGATAATATCCAAGACCTTTCAGGGTCTGGTCCCTCCTCCTTGCTCAGCATCCCGCCCCCAACTAAATCCTCCCATGAAAACTACACTCCAGCCAGATCACTCTCTTTGCCTTTACCCAAAGGGGCCATTTATTTTCTTGCTGTTAGGCCTTTGTTTATGCTGTTTCTTCCACTTAGAGAGCCATCTTTTAACACCTTTAAGAATCCTTCGAGGTTAAATGAGTGCCATCTTCTTATGAAACCTTCTTTCATGTTCCTCATCATATTTAATTAGCTCTTCCTCTGCACTCTCACAGTGCTGATACTCATCTCTATCTCAGCCTCTTTTCTTTTGCTGTAGGTAAAACTTAGCTGCGTCCTGACCTGTCTTCTTCATGTGTTAGTGACCTACCTCAGAACAAGAACCCACTTGGACTTAGCTATGTTCTTACAGCTTATTGTTTTTGCTCAACCAATACTTAATAAATGAATGAGGGCTTCCCTTTAGAGAATAAGACTAAGTCACCAGAAGAAAGATCTATGAGTTGAAAGCATTAAGACCAGGAGATGTGGAGAGATGGAAATCTTACCTTCGTTGTCAGGGAAACCATGCCTGATGGATCTTGTTCCTATGCTCAAGGCAATACCAGGCCTTTCAGAACCACCCAGTTCCTGTTTCCAGTTTTGCAGATAAGAATGAAAATGATGGTGATAATGATGATGATGAAAGCTAACCCTCAGCGGGTACACACTATGTGCCGAGCATAGTTTTAAATATTTCATATGTGTGCACTTATTTCACTCTCACAAGTAACCCTGTATAGTCCATACGAGTATTTTCCCTGTAACATCTCAAGACATGACTATAACTATTTCTATCAGTGATGTCTTATTGAAAGTCAGGCTTTTAGGTATAAGTAATAGAAGCCCTAAATAGAGACCATGGAGAGCATGACTTTTCCTGCCCTCTTGAAAAGTGACATAGAACATCCTTGAAAAGGTGGTGACTTTCCTCTCTTGGCAGGAATTCTATTCCTAGAAGCTCTACATTCTTTTCCTCCAGAAGGCACTATATTTTTTTAATCCTTTTCTACAGCCCTGGGTCTTTTTTATTGTCTTTAACACATTCTGCTTTTATCTCTGCAGATAGTTGATACAAATATTGTGATCTCTCAAGGCTCCTGGTCTTCATCTTGAACTGCCATCATTTCTTTGCAAAACTTTTCTAAATTTGATTGATAGGAGATTCATCTTGTCTCTTGAAAATGGATTGGGTAAGGCAGGATGGTGTTGTCTAATGAGCACAGGCTTGAGAGCCAGACAGATCCAATAAGTAAAAGGAAGAGAATAAGTAAAAGGGAATTGCACCAGAACAGTCTCAGAGGCGGAAAGGGAAAAGGGAGCTTCAAAGACAAGCAGCCCTACTCCAGGCCGATGGAAGTTGTTAAAATGTGGTCTTGTCTGGGTGAGCCACCTGGCTGTCTCAGTGCAAGTTATTCAAACTGCCTCAGGGACATTTCAGTTGCTTCCCGCTGAGGGGTTTCCCAGGTGGCGCTAGTGGTAAAGAACCTGCCCTGCCAGAGTGCAGGAGACATAGAAGCTGGTTTGATCCCTGGGTCAGGAAGATCCCCTGGAGGAGGAAATGGCAACCTACTCCAGTATTCTTGCCTGAAGAATTCCATGGACAGAGGAGCCTGGCAGCCTACAGTCCATGGAGGCACAAAGAGTCTGATACAACTGAAGCGACTTAACACACACTGCTGAATTCAGATCTTGGCTCTGCCATCCATGGGTTGGTGGTGGGGCTACAGCCCCAGCACTTAAGTTGATCTCAGTTTGTTCACTTGTTGTGATGAGGATAAGCCCTGCCCCCTAGGATCATGGAGGATGGGTGATGATGTGCAAAGAAATTCCCAGTGTAGCTACTTCTGGCACTTTAATAGGCTTGGTTTGCAATCTTCCCTGGTGGCTCAGAGGTTAAAGCGTTTGCCTCCAATGCGGGAGACCTGGGTTCGATCCCTGGGTCGGGAAGATCCCCTGGAGAAGGAAATGGCAATCCACTCCAGTATTCTTGCCTGGAGAATCCCATGGACAGAGAAGCCTAGTAGGTTACAATCCATGGGGTCGCAAAGAGTCGAACACGACTGAGCGACTTCACCTTCAGTATGCATTGAATCTCAAACACCACTGATTTCACAAGGCACCCTAATTTCATAGGGATCCCTGGGTTGAGAAGATCCCCTGGAGTAGGAAATGGCAACCCAATCCAGTATTTTTGAAAATCCCACGGACAGAGGAGCCTGGCAGGCTACAGTCCTTGGGGTCACAGAGTCGGACATGTCTGAAGCGACAGTCCATAATTTCATATACCACTTAGAGCTCTCATGAGTTGTAACATGCCATTGTTTCTAAGAGAGCATTGGGATTTTGGAGGTATTAAGTCACATTCATGTTTGTGAAGTAGCAGTCCATGTATATATAGCAGAGCGCTCTGTCCTAGAAACACATTGAAAATAAAATTAAGAGGGGGCATGATATCTGCCCTCAGGAAATGTTTCTATTTAGTAAACTTTCAGAGCCTCTGACTGGCAATAGCCACCTCTGGCACCAGAAACAGGAGAGCTGCATCCTGGATTTCTCCCAGCTGGAGTGTCCTGCTAAGCTCAGTGCATTAATATCAGGGTTTATTTATTTGTTTATTTTTGACATCTCAGGGTGTTGCTAGTTGTTTCAAAGGGCCTGTACATTTCTAGGGAAAATTTTTTTGAGATGACTTTAACTGATCTCTCTGAATATGCATATGAGTTACATAATACTCGCCTCTTTATCTTTCTGGGCCTTAAAGGCTGAAATCCAACAAAGGTTGGGGTACGAATGGGGGTGGATGTTGTTCATAAAAGGCTAAGATGCCGAGGGAGCTTCTGGGCAGCTTGTCTCTGAGCCGTGCTCGGCCCCTTCTCCCAGTTTCCTTGTCTCCTCACCTCCCCTGGTGAGAGGCTCTGTTGAGAAGGTAGGCAGGATGTTTGGACCTCATCTCACTTTCATGACCAGGAACCAACCACAGCGGTTTCTTCACTGCCAGACGATTTATTTATTATTATTTTCTAACATTTTTAAAGACTTTTTAAAAAAATGCAGACCATTTTTAAAGGTTTTACTGAATTGGTTACAGTATTACTTCTTTTTTTTTCTAAGTTCTGGATTTTTGGCCACAAGGCATGTGAGATCTTAGCTCTCTGACCAGGGACCCAACCCACAACCCCTGCATTAGAAGGCAAAGTCTTAACCACCAGACTGCTGGGGAAGTCCCAGGCAATTCATGTAACAACAGACTTCAGCAACAAAATGCCATTACAGGGTAGAAGTCTCCCAGAGGAGGATGGGTGGGAAGAAGGGGAGAGGGTGGTGAGAAGTTGCTGCAAAGGGTTTGAAGAGGAAATGAAAACTGAGGAGGTGTTGTCCGAGAGGACAGGCTGCCCTCCGGCAGGAGCAGCTATCAATAGAGTAAGATGCTCTCTGAGTGACGCAGCATCCTGGCTTTCCTGGAGCAACCGAGTAAAGCCACTTCATTGGTGTGAGAGGACGCTGCTGTCCAAAGGGAACCAAGTTTACTGGGCTTAGGGTCTATTAGGGGGCTTCCCTGGTGACTCAGTGGTAAAGAATCTGCCTGCAATGCAGGAGACCCTGGGTTGGGAAGATCCCTGGGTTGGGAAGGTCCCCTGGAGGAGGGCATGGCAACCCACTCCAGTATTCTTGCCTGGAGAATTCCATGGACAGGGGAGCCTGGTGGGCTACAGTCCACGGGGTCACACAGAGGTGGACACAATGGAAGCAACTAAGCAGAGTGGCAGGGGCTGTTGGAAGGAGGGGAATGCCTTCTGGTGCCCACAAAGCTCTTCTCTGTGAACCAACCCCATCCCTTCCTTCTCAGAAATGAGCCTTTGGACTTGGTTCTGCCTGATAAGCCAGAAATGTGGGGCTTAGATGTCCCCTTTAATCACAACAACTTGAGGAACTTAAAGCAAATGGAAAATGCTTTCTGGATGTTGCAAAGCCCAGACCTTCTGAAAATAGTTCGGATCCATTTCCAGCCTCCCTCAGGCAGCTGTTTGCTCTCACACTGGCATGTGGGACGCATCTCTGTCCACAGGGAGAGTGTGGCTCTTCCTTCAGGCCTTCCTCGCGGCCTCCACGTGGGTCATTAGGAAGCAGGACGTTCCTAAGGAAGAGACATGGTGTTTCGGAAAGGAGGATCACGAGGCAACCGTGAACCCGAGAAACACTCGGGCTGCTTTTTTGGAGATGTTAGTTTCAGGAAGCGCTGTAGCATCTTTCCAGTCTCAAGGAGAGAAAAGAAAAATATTGTGACTTTGACCTTGGCTCAGTTCATTTGGCTTTCCCTATCTAACCCACACCACACTGACAGATTCCACATCTGTCTTGACAAGCGTGTTCACAAATAACTGCTCATTCATAACTTCAGGCTGTTGCCACAGCCCTTGTTTGTTACTCCAGCATGTGAATGAGGAGGCAGAGTTTGGTTTTAAGAGAGACACTGATCTCAGAGGAAGAACTGTCTAAATGAGGAGACAGTAGTTTTTCATGCATTTTAAGGTGACTAAAACATATTAGTGCACATAAATGGGAATTTTCTGAGAACTATAACCTGAGTTTTGGAGTCATTTTAGTATTGGGAATTCAATACTTCTTAGACCAAATTCAGCTAAGGTTATTCTCTCTAGATCATATGTAGCAGTAACTTTATTATTCCTTCCATTGGTGGGGGGGTTTCTTATAGGATTATTTATTTCCCTATCTGGGCTCCCCAGGTGGCTCAATGGTTAAAAAAGAAAAAAAAATCTGCCTGCCAGTGCAGGAAACCTAGGTTCAATCCCTGAGTTGGATGATCCCTTGGAGAAGAAAATGGCAACCCACTCCAGTGTTCTTGCCTGGATAATCCCATGGACAGAGGAGTCTTGCAAGCTACAGCCCGTGAAGTTGCAAAGAGTTGGACACAGCTTAGTGACTGAGCACACAGCACATTTCCCTATCCATTGGCTTCATCTCGTTTTCACCTCTGTTTTGACAACTTAGTGACTATGCCATTGAAGTGATTTCTTTCCTTATAATAAACTCCTATCATTAAGTTGCTAGCTGAGAAAGGTGAAAAAAAAAAAAAAAAAGAAAGAAAAATAGGTGGGTGACTTAACTCTGATTTGACTTTAGAAGGAGGAAAAAAGAAAAAAGAAAAAAAATCACAGACTGAGGACATGTCTTTACAGAAGATGGATGATTTGGTAAAGGAATTGCCTGCTTGGAAGTCTGTCAGGGCTTTCTGGAAGAAGGGTTTCCACATCCAAGCTTGCATCTTAGCATCTGGCTCCAGAAGTTAAGGAGAGAGAAACAGAGCTTTTACCCAGACATAGCTGGGCAGAACCAAAGGAGAATGATGGCTATCACCTAAGGTTCTCAGACAGCGGTTCTCACTCAAGCTTTAGGTTGTTAAGTATGTTGGTGGAGTTTGCTGTTCATATGTGTGAACTCAGTCCCGAATGGCCACTATTTCACCTACTGTGCTTTTTACCTCTGTGGAATGAGGTGGCAGCTGCTGGTTTGTCCTGGAGCAAGATATATTTCAGAAGAATTCCGCTGTCAGAAAGCATCACCATCAACAATGAAACTGTGTGCACAGGGCCAGGTCTAGTTTCATTAATTCTTTGGCAGTTGTACCCGAATTCTAGAAAGAGGGTTTTGAGCCAAACTGACCCCGAGTCATTAGATGTTGGGGATCGGCAGTTTGTAAGAAACCTTTGCTGAGAATCCTCTGAGAGGAGTAGAAACTCGCTGTCATCTCGTGCTGGGAGAGATAACGGTGCCCTCTTCTGGAACTGTGGTCACCATGCGAGAGATGTCTGTGTGGAGGATGTTTGTGTGGAGGCTGGGGAGGGGATGGGGCAGGGACTAATTTGATGTGGAGTTTACTGCAGCATTTTTGCTGCTCCTGCTGTCACTCAGACGTGCCCGACTCTTTGCGACCCTATGGAGCCCGCCAGGCTCCTCTGCCCGTGGGATTCTCCAGGCAAGAATACTAGAGTCGGTTGCTATGCCCTCCTCCAGGGGATCTTCCTGACCCAGGGATGGAACCTGAGTCTCTTGCATCTCTTGCAATGGCAGGTGGGTTCTTCATCACTAGCACCACTTGGGAAGCCCATTTTCAGTGACATTTAATTCTGCTTGAGATGTCGTTGCAGGGAGAATGTCTTTCTCTCTGGCTAAGAGACACTTTCACGCTACATAAAAAGACTAATTACCCAGAACAGACAACCCTTATGAGAGGATTGTGATCCACCTGATTGGGTTGTTTTGAGGACAAATGAGCTTTTTGTAAAAGGCCTTTCTAACCTCTAGGTCACAAGGGCTATACTAGTGTTTCTGAAATTCTGCCAAGCAAAAGGATCGCCTGGAGTGCTGGGTGTGGATTCCAGGGACTTTGTCTCCTATCCTCCATCCAAATTATTATTCAATAGTTTTATTTATTTATTTTTTTTTTCTTGGCCATGTCTCGTAGCTTGAGGGATTTTAATTCCCCACCAGGGATCTAACCGGGGTCCTCAACAGTGAGGGCACATTGTCCTAACCACTGGACCACCAGGGAGTTACCAAGATAATTATTCTTTAGTTTCAAGGTGAGATCCAAGTAGATAGATCAGAAGCACACTCTGGAAACCCTGTGTGTTTAGGTTTGTTTGCTTTATTTCTTAGTTGTGTTATCACAGCCAAAAAGGAGTTCTAGCACTTTTATAGTTAGCTTCATTGTCTTTTAGTTATTTTGTAAATTACTCTTGCAAAATTTTAATTCCAGGACTGTTTTTTATCTTCTGACTTACCTGAGCCATGCTCCCCCATTATCCATGAGTATACCCAGGGACTTCTAAAAATGATTGTCTCTCTAAGACTATTCATGTCTCAGATTTTCCCTAGGGTTTCACATTTTAAAAAGCATTTCACATGGACCTCAAAACTTATTAATAGAAAAAGTTTACCTGTATTTAGTGTGACTTCAAACACATAGATCTTGAAAATTGATTAAAAAAAAAAACAAAACAAAAGCTAACAGTTACTTTCTTTGGCGTAAATCACCCTTATTTGCATCACTTATATCTCCATCTGATTTGTGGTCTTAACCTCTGAGGCCCTGGATCAACACCAGAGCACCCTGTTCTTTATGGCGGTGGTTTAGTCGCTCAGTCGTGTCCGACTCTTTGCAACCCCATAGTCTGTAGCCTGCCAGGCTCCTCTGTCCATTGGATTTTTTCAGGTAAGACTACTGGAGTGGGTTGCCATTTCCTTTTCCAGGGACATCTTCTTAACCCAGGGATCGAACCCGTGACTCTTGCATTGCAGGCAGATTCTTTAATAACTGAGCCACCAGTGAAGCCACCCTGTTCTTTGGCCCTGCTTAAAAAAAATAATAATAATAAACAAAAAGGGGAGGGGAGGAAAGAAAGCATTTTAATGCTGTAGCTTGATAGCGGAGCGAGAGTAAACCAAAGGTGCCTACTTGAGGACTGCTTGTTGGAAATGACAGATGACGACAGTTAGCTTGCCCTCTTCTCTCACAGACCTCCTTTGACCCGGGTGATCAGGGGTGAATTCAGGGATCTGGATTCCATTAACAGAATCAGTATCCCTCTGCAGCACCACACAGCCACTGGCCTGAAGAAGGTGCTATTTCCCAGGAAAAGGAGTGAAATCCCCCCAGAAATGCACAGGGCCCTCGTGTGAAGAGAACGTGCTGCTGACCAGCCACGCTCTGCATGCCCTGCCTGTCTCTGGTTCTGTTCCTTGAGATTTTTATCGCAGAGAGCTTTCAGCATCTCTTTTTAGAGGTCAGATCTGAATGAGAAGACATCGTGTGCCTTGCTGATCTTGTGACACAGTTTCTACCCTGTCTGTAGCTTCCTATCTTTGCTGACGGGTGATGGGAGGGAATTTTCTCTCAGGGAGGCTGTAGAGAGGGCTCTGAAAATAAACACCGTGGTTGCTTGTGGGTGAGAACGTGTGTGAGCAGATGTCAGCTGGTAGCAGCGTATGGTGGCGACGTGAGAGCAACATGTTACCGAGGCCTGGGTGTTGGGCCTTCGTCTTTCGAGCCATCCAGGCCGGGCACCTCCCACATCTCAGTTAAAGAAGGTTTTGACTGGAAGGTGTAATCCCCACAAGTGTGAAAATGTGTCCCTGGGATCTCATTAGGGGGCTGAATGTTGGAGGTGGTAAGTTATAAGGCACAAAAAAAGTTTTCCTTATCTGCTTTAGAATTAAGAGAGAAACATAAAAATCTGGCAAAAAAAAAAAAAAGAGGGGAGGGGGAAGTCCATAAGACCTGGGTGTTTTGTGCAAAGAAATCAAGTCAGGTATGAATAGTGGTCATGCTACTTTTAGAAGACATGTCCTAGGTGAATGGAACGTGCATGGATTTTAAATTGGTATAAGGAGCTGGGAAGGAAGTCTGTTCATGCAGACCTGGAAGGCCATCGGGGATTCACCTATCAAATAAGTTAGATAACTGGTATTATTATATCCCCAAGCACCTTTTATTTGTGAGTTTCTTTTAAATATCTCATTTCAATCTTTCATAAACCCTCAGGAATAGCATGATGTCAGTTTCATTTTATAGCAACAGAGGCCTAGGTGCATCAAGGCATTTGTTCAGATTCCAGGAAACTGATGACAGAGCAGGGTTGTCCATCCACATCATCTCATGCAAATATCTGACATTTAGTATGCATACAAGATCTTTAAAGAAGGCAGAGTTCAGAATTTCAGGATGTCAAAAAGTATCATGGAAGATGCGTGTAATCCATTCCAAGGAGGCCTAGGTTTTTAAATTATCACTAAGCAGCCCTAAACCAGTATATACTTGAATTTTTGATCACTGATGTAGGAGTTTTCATGTGTAAGTTAGAAATGGTAACAGGTGGTTTTAAGAAAACTGAAATGGAGGCCAACCAAATGAAAATCAGAGTTTTATTCTTAAGAGGGAGGCTGTCTTTTGTTCAAAAGGTCAGGGCCTTTCCTATTCATCTTTAATATAAGTCAAGGTATTTATGTGACTGTTTCAGTATATAAATTGTACATTGTTATTTTAACACTAGAATGTGTTAAGGGGAACGCTAAATTCAGGAGCCTGATTGCTGGTTAAGGCTTGCCAAAAGATCTGGGGTGAGAATCCACAATCCCCCAGACTTGCTTACCCCGTAGTCCCCTGGCCCTAAGTAGTGGGGCCCTTCTGTTTCTGGGGGAATGATAAATACATGCATTGAGTCCCTCTTCTGCGTTGAATCTTTGTATAGCTCTGTATAGGCATCTCCTCAGTAAAATAGCTAATGACTGTGCTTTTTAAAACTCCTAGCTGTCTGCCCAGTTGTTACAACACCCTCTGGCTCAGTGGGCAGCTTGTGCTCCAGACAGTCCCAGGTTTTCTGTGGGTACCTTGGTGAGTACACTCGTCTGCTTTATATACCTCATTTGACGTAGTGGTAGCTGGCCCATCTTTAGTGTTTGTCTCCTGGGTGGGTGGGGGACTTGTCAGAGGCAAAAGAGAAGCCTGAAGTGCAGCCTCGCAGCTGGACAGTCACACAGGTGCCCCCGATCTTGCAGTCAGAGTGTCTATCAGAAAAACTCATGAATGCTTTGAAGTGCTATGATGACTTGATTCTAATACGGGGGAGGATGGATTGTGGGTCTATGAGATGTATGATCCAGGGCTTCCCAAGTGACTTGACAGATTGATTTCTTGACTTCCTGGGAGGATACTCTGGGCGGGGGGGCGTGGATTGTATGGCCAGAACGTCAAGCGTTCCTTTTTTTGGTCTCTTATTTGAACCTGTGTTCTTATTTCTGACACACAGCAATAGCTCAATGAATGTTTCTGGTACTGAACTGAAAGGGAAGAAGATTTTTCTCTCCTTTGAAGTTCTACAGGGAGGACAGTGGGAAATGTATGCTGATCATTGTGGCCTTCATACGGTCATTAATGGGTTGTTTGTGGCCTTCATAAGGGTTGCATGACAGAATGGGGTGATCATGGTCAAAGCTTCAGTGGGCTGAACCTGAGAGCTTGCCACTGTGCCCTGACCCTCAGGACAAGTGCAGGCCCCTCAGAGCCTAACCCCGTGTGATAGGCTGGGGTGGAGTGTCGGGGGCAGGGGTGGGTCACCAAAGCTGGAGGGCTCACCCCTTTCTGATTTGGAACATTAATAAATCAGCCAGCTTTTATTGAGTGCCATCTTTTATCATCTGCTGAGCCATGAGACCACAGCCAAGAACAGGTCTTAGGTGATCGTGACACTCAAACCGTCTGGCCCAGGTGCTACCCTGATCCATGCTCAGGAAGGGAGGAAATGGACTTACTGTCCTGGCATTGGTTCCCTCTACACTTTTGAGGCCCCGAGGAAGCATGAATTATATGGGTTCTAAATTCAAGTGGAGATCCCAAATAAGGACAGGAGAAATGTTTTTATTTCCCCAGTAGAGGTCTGCACTTCCTGGGTTATCCTGCTGTGCACTTTACCACTCCTGCTTGTGAAAGTGTTAGTCACTCAGTCATGCCCGATTTTTTGCAACCCCATGAACTGCAGCCCATCAGGCTCCTCTGTCCATGGGATTTTCCAGGCAAGAATACAGGAGGGGGTTGCCATTTCTTCTCCAGAGGATCTTCCTGACTCAGGGGTCAAACCTGGATCTCCTGCATTGCAGGCAGATTCTTTACCAACTGAGCTACTAACCTTGCTCCTTAGGAATCAAGGAATCAAGAAATGAAATAGTCTGTTTACAGTGACCTAAGCTGGGCTTTCCTCAAAAACAAAAAAACTGATTCCATTGCGAATATATCTTTATTTGAGTACAGAAGGCCTCAGAATGGCTAGAAGCTGCCATGTGAATAAAAAGAGTGAATGGCTTCATCCATACTTTTTAAGTTCCTATTTGTAAGGCAGATTGTATTTGGTTTTCTATCTCTAAATTTGTATTTTATTGTATTGTCTAAACCAAGGAGTTAGTTGTCTGATTTTTGTTTATTGTTTGTTTCGCCAGCTTGTTGAAAAAGACAAGGGAAAGGGATGAGAGAAGGAAAACATGTGTTGAATTCCAGTCCCCCCCACCCTGCCCCCATGTCCTGGGTACTGAAGGCCTGTCATCCTTATTCTCCCCACGTTGGTTGGTTGGCGAGGGTGGGATGAAATCCCCATTTTTCAGGGAACTCTGGCTTGGAGAGGTGAATACCTTGTCCTCAGTCATCAAACTAGCAAAGAGCATAGAAGCAAATCCTGAATTCAGGTCTGGCCCGTGTACCCTCCACCACACCACAGAGACCCCAAACTTCTTCTTTTTTTTTTGCTTTTCTTTTGTTTCCCTTGGGAATTCCATCCCATTAGTTTTTATAATTCTCTTACCTACCACTTTGGATTAATTTCCTTTTCATCTTTTCCTCATAGTAAACAAGTGGAGAGGTCTACCCTTCCACTTGGCCTCGGACACGCCTTCTCACTTGGGGTTATTTTCGGTCATTTAATGGCTGCAAGCTTTCCCCCTTCTTTGGTGGAAAAACACTGGAAGCCCACCCTGCCTCTCCTGAGTCTGGGAAAATCAGGAGTGTCTCAGAGGGTGAGGCTGGGGAAAGAGATCCCTGTTCAGTGGGAGGCCCTCCTGCCCCACCCAGCTTCCCGCCTGGGAGTCAAGCCTGCAGACCCTTTCAGACCTTCCATGCAAGACTGCTGAGCAGTGGGGCTCTGCAATTTTTTTTTTTTTTTTTTTTTGTTTTCTGTTCTTAGAAATAGTAATTGAGTAAAAATGTAAGTGAGCCGATGCCAGGGGGCAGGCGTCCAGGGTCAGGGTGAATTTCTCCATGCTGACTGTGATTCTGAACACTCGTTAAGTGGAGGCTGGCTGGTGCCAAGCGGCTCGAGGGTCATCCCTGTCACCTTGTGTGAACTGCCTCTCCATTCCAAGGAGATGTTGGGAGTGGCCGCAGGGAGTCGGCGGGGTGGGGGGACCCGTGGCGCCTCTGGCTTTCCTCCCTCCCTCTCTAACCTGGGTGTAGTTATCACCACGTGTCCTGACACCCATGCTTGGACTGGCAGTGCTGATGCCTCCTCAGTTTTAATCAGATCCCCTGGAGGAAGCCTGTGTGGCCCGCCTCGTAGCCTGTGTGGCTCCTACATCATTTCCCCCTCGCCCCACCCCCCTTAAGTTCACTCTCCTCCAAAATGTAGGTTGAGATGAGCTTAGCCTGCCTGAAGGTTTTTCTTCTAATATAGACAAGTCCAGGAGATAAGCAGTCCAGATGGTCTCTCCAGGAAGGAATGGGTTAAGGGTCATGAAGGCAAATCCAGCTTTGTTTGTTCTTTAAGTATTTACTGAGCGCGATGCCTTTCGTTAGCTTGGTTCAGATTTAAAGATGGGCTTCTCAGAGTGTGGCCTGCATTTTTTCTGTACGTTCCGAAGGGTCATCAAAAGCAGATTCCCGGGCCTGTCTTGAGTCAGAGTCCCTGGGGTGGGTGGAACCCAAGGAGTCTGTACCTTTAAAAGGCAGTGCAGGTGCACCAGTTCCGACTAACCTGATGCAGTGGAGGCTCTTATTCTGCCGGTCTGTTTACTCCAAGTCCTTCAGCCTGAAGGATTCACATCTAGCAGGGCCTCTGTTTGATCAGCTGGTCCTGCAAGTGTGAGACCCTGAATCCATAGCGTGACCACGTTTTCACCCTGTGCTCTCCATGTCCCCCAGTGCATACAACGATCGAGTTAGGTCCATGGTTAATCATGCTGATCACACATCACCCTTGCTTACCACTCACCACAGAGGGGCTGTGAATGTGCAGGCAGATGACCACGTGGCAGCGGGTAGATGCCTCGTTAGGAGGTTATGCATGCGAGTGGATGCCTCCCTGTGAGGCTGGATTGGGCAGCGCGGTTTCAAAACAAATGTATAATGTGCAAGTGATGTACAATTTATAATGCCGTAGCCGATGTATAATGTTTAGTTCGCGGAGGTAGTGTTTGGTCAAAGCACCGCTGACCTCTTCATGGCCTGAAGTCTGTTCTGAAACATTCCACGGGGTAAGGATCTCGCCAACAATGGAATGTAAACTCTACTCACTCAGCCCAACTCAGTTCCAAGTAACTGAAGTTTTCTCTTTCCAAATAGTGTTTTCGTTTTTTTTTTTTTTTTTCAACCAGAGGTATTCGAGCAGGTGAAAATCTGACCCAGATATTAAACAGAAAAAGTTAATAATAAATGACTTGGTATTTTCTTTGTGCAACCTAGACCTCCTGTGATTTTGATGTTGTTTTAGAACCATCCAGTATTTTGAATCCAACCACACAGTATGGCGATTCTATAACTACTGTAGTGTTTTTGATGATCAAGATAGAGAAATAGCCAGTTCTTCTACATGCTGAACCAAAAAAAAGCATTTTTTTAAAAAATAAACATGCCCAGGAATTGTCTTTGTGCCGAGTGATTTCTCTGTTATTTCTACCAGTTTGAGAGCTAGGTTGTTTGCTATGCGGTGAAGAGTAAATATAACAGTGAACTAACACCAGAGGAAGAGGCACTAACTACCGTGGTCACTTTATAGCTGCCCTTGGATCATACTGGTCAGGCTTAATAACCACTGGAAAACAGGAAGTTTAAAGTCTTAATCCCATAAGAACTCTCACCACTTTGCAGATTTAAACAATGGGAATAAGCATTTTTCTATTGAAGCAGGAAAAGAATGACTAGTCGTATTCATTCTGCTTCCCAGCAAGCCTTCCATTAAAAAGGTCTCTACGTGCACTACAAATACAGAACTAATTGTAAGACAGATGTCTAATGCATGCAAAGATCATAGGAAGACGAAGGTAAACACGAGACATCCTTACGATAGTCATTCACTCCACAGTATTCATTGTCACAATGTACTAGGCATCCATCTAGGCACTAGGGATGCCATCAGTGAATAAAACAGAAAACCTTGCCCTTGGGGAGCTTCACATTTTGGAGGAAGAAGATAGACAATTAATTAAAAAGATGAGAATGGTAGAATGTGATCAATGTGATAGGACAGAAAATCAGAGCAACGTTGGGGAGTGGGAAGGTGAGTTGCAATTTGATCAGAAGTATCCTAGGAGATGAGAGTAGAGAGATAATGACAAATGGGTCAGGTGGGGAGTTGGAGGCCATTGCCAAGTCTGTGGTTTTTCCTCTGAATCAAATAGGGGGAAGGGTGGTTTTAGCCAAGGGGTTCCTCGGCAAAATGGAGGACAGTGACCAAGGCGGGAGCAGGAAGCCCAGTGAACTGGTCTTGGCAATGCACCGGGAAGGCACTCAGCACAAGGAAGTCCCAACAACTAGGAACTTCAACAAGACCTTCCTTGTGCTGAGTTCATTCTTTAACAGATAATTTGATAGGCAGGTCACAAATGGGTTCTGTATTTAGAATATGTTTGTTTGTTTTAAATGGACACTCCTGAATTACTGGCAACCCACCCCCTTCCTTTCTGGAAAGAAGCTACCTTTGCACCTTCTGTGTATGCAAATAACCTCTTGGGTCTCCCATCTTGTGCTGACAAGTGTGGAATGGCAGCTGCTGGAGGCTGTTCTTATTGGACGCTTAGTCACAGCCACCCATGACCAGGAACACAAGACACTACACTCATAGGTGACCACGGTTGGCCTCCAAGAATAACAAGCTGTCTCTTCCTGTAGGAAGTGGAAAGTCAGACTTGGAAGGCCCTTGGATCTGTCCAGCTGTGCCTTGTACGTTTGCCTAAACTTTGAAATGAGGTCATAAGCCAGGGAATGTGTAAAACTATGTCTCTTACCAGTCAAAAAGCATTCCTGTTGGACCAGAGTTTGTGTTCCAATTTTTAAGTTTTGAGCAGCGAGACTTTACACTGGGATGTTGGTTCGATTCCTTCATCCATCTCTATAAGACATGTCAATCGAGCCTACTGCATTCAGATGCTGTGTGAGCTCTGCCAGTGGATGGAGTAATAGAACACAGATCCTGACTTCAGGAGCCTTTGACTCGGTGAGGAGCTCAGGCCGACCAAACCAGCCCAACCAAACTGAGAAGTTAACACCATGTGGTTGATTATAAGTAAGGGTCTGAGAGGTCAGAAGAATTGATGAACTTGCTCTAGACAGGTCAAGGAAGCCTTCTCAGGGGGAGCTGGCGTTTGCTGCTTGAAAAGATGGCCTTTGGGAGGATAGTTTGGCAATCAGTCAGTAGCACTAGGAAGTTTTCAGCTTTCAGGAAGGGGAAGATTTGCCCTTTCATGTTTTCTCCCTCTTTGAGCTCGCATGACTACTGTCTTGATGAATCATGAAACAGCAGAAGCACTTACTGTAGTCTTTGAAAAACTGAATGTATACCTCCAGGAGACCCACTATGAAATAGTGCGGCTAGAGAACAGGGCAAAATCGTTGTATCAGGTATCCGTTATTTTATTTCTTTAAATTCTGGTTCTTTTTACTCTTTGCTTGAAACAACTTTGGATTAAAATATTTTTTTCCCTTTAACTTTTTAAATTTTAACATGAAAATAGTCATGTTGAGGTATCTGTTATTCAGAAGACATAATGGACCCGTGGTGTACAAAATCCATTATACAACTCAAAGTCATTAAAGCTTCTTTCCCCTTCTTCTTAAAGGCACATCACAAAGGTTGATCCCTCACTTATATTCTATGGATTCTATGACATCTTTTGTTGTGGGACCCAGGCTGAGGGAGCAGCATCTAACCTGGGCATGCTGACCTCCTGGCTGGACCACAGGAGATGTACAGTTAACCACAACTACATTCCAGTGGCCATCATGACTTCAGTAGGGCAAGAAGGGGCACAAGAAAAGGATCTGTTTGGCGGTGGGTCTAGAAGAGAGGAGTTTGACCAAATGGTATATAGTCTACCATAGTGTAAGTGGAGGAGTTGGGGAAAAAAGGATTTCACCCATGTTAAAAACTTTCTATGTTGTTGGTATGGCATGGTTGGATCCACACTTTTGCTTTGTCCATGGAATTATAAGGAGCTTTATAATGGATATTTGCTGAATACTGAGTCAGTTGGCTTTATAAGACAGACATCAATTTCCTTCTGCTCCACTTTTATTTTATTATTATTTTTAAAGTCTTTGTTGAATTTGTTACAATATTGCTTCTGCTTTATGTTTTGGTTTTTTGGCTATGGGGCATGTGGGATCGTAACTCCCTGACCACGGATGGAACCCATATCCCTGCATTGGAAGGCAAAGTCTTAACCACTGGACCGCCAGGGAAGTCCCCTTCATTTTTATATACAACTTATTCCTCCAACCAAAACAAGTTTGTTTGGTGTCAGAGGCATAGTTGGTAGTACTAGATTTAGGAAGCAAGTCCTGATATGTTCTGTGAAATTTATGTGTGTCAGGGAAGCTCAGGCTTACCTCCAAAACATGTACTCACCTCTCTTTGCCTTAGGGTCTCAGGTTGTTCCAGTATGTTCCCGACATGCCCAGCAGTGTCTGGTAAATGTTCTTCACAATCCAGGTTAAGTTTCTATGAGACTGTAAGTCTGAAGATGCTTAGCTGTAGCTAGAGGTACCATGACTCTCCTATTTCTTATCTCTTTTGTATGAGTTCCATGCCAATTGAATGAGTTAAACATTGAGTACCATGTGGCTCCCTCAAATCCTGTCTAACCTGAGTCTTAGCCTCCTGACAGTGACCGATGAGGTCAATGGCGTAGTTTCAGGCTCCCTCCTCCTGTGTCCAGTGAGAACACTGCAGAATGACCCCACCTGGCATGGGGCATCTCCTGTGCCCCTCTCAACCCAGGGGCAGCCATCCATCTGCTCTAAACGCCCCTGAGCATGCTGGGTAACTCCCTGCTTGCAAGTTCCCCATCATCTCGGCAGCCTATTCTTAGTAGCAGCAGATGCTGAGCATCTCCATCCTGCTTTTGGGGTCAGCAGTGGGAAAGAGCAGAAAAAAATGAAAGCATTGTTTTGCACATGGCTGGACATCTGTATTTCTGAATTGCCCTGTTGTGTGGATGATGCAACTGCTGGAGCTGTTTTGCTGAATGTGAACTTTGTCCACCAACTGGACTCTAAATTGGTTTTGGATCCTTGTGAAATCTAAACGGTCAGACCATATTTTTCTAATCTTCAGTTGGACTGTATCTTTGCTCTGAAGTGGAGCTGATTCGTTTCTGTTCACATCCACCGCAGGGGTTGCTTCTCTGTTTTTCTGCTCTGCGTTGCTTGTTTTCTCAAGGCTGCTACTTACCTCGTCCACTGTGTGTATTCAGGAGAGCGGGAGGGCAGCTCCCTGTGGTACTGTGGCCACTGGGGCTTCAGGGATGGTTTACTCAAGTGTTATTGTTAGGGAGTGAGCTGACTGGTTTTCAGAAACTGAACAGGGGAAGCATCAGGACCAGCTCACCCACAGGTATGCTGGTACCATGACAAAAACTTGGACTTCAGATAGCAGAGCACTCAGATCCTTTACTGGAAGTGCTGACCCTCAGGGCTGTGGTCTCTACTTAGGTGCTCTGCTACTGAGATTCTCAACTTCACTGTGTATAATATAAAAAGCATAAACTCAGACTGGGGTCCACCTCCAGAAATTCTGATTTGGTTGGTCTGGGCTGGGAGCTGGCATCTTTAGTTTTAGAAAGCTTCCCAGGGCATTCTGATGTGCAGCCAGATTTGAGAATCTCTGTTTTGGGAGTTTATGTAACATTTGCTACTGTGATTTTTGTCTAGCTATCCATGTCCTGTTATGAGTTTCTGCATGAATTTCTGCATGAAAAAAAGGCAAAGATCTAGGTGGGGTGTTAATAAGTGAAGAGGCTGGATCCTGGCTTTAGCAATAAGAAAATGAATAAAAATGATATTGATCACTGTTAGTTATTGTATACTTATGTTAGGCACTGTGCTAATCTTTTTATTAACCCTATAGGATAAACAGGGCTTCCCTGGTAACTCATCTTGTAAAGAATCCACCTGTAATGCAGGAGACCCCAGTTCGATTCCTGGTTAAGAAGTTCCCCTGGAGAAGAGATAGGCTACCCACTCCAGTATTCTTGGGCTTCCCTGGTGACTCAGATAGTAAAAAATCTCCCTGCAAGGCAGAAGACCTGGGTTCGATCCATGACTTGGGAAGATCCCTTAGAGGAGGGCATGGCAACCCACTCCAGTATTCTTGCCTGGAGAATCCCCTGGACAGAGGAGCCTGGTGGGCTACAGTCCGTGGAATCACAGAGTCAGACACAACTGAGTGACTTAGCACAGCACAGCACATCACAGGATAAACGCTACTGTTATTTTCAGTTTTACAGATGAGGAAACCGAGGCTTAACAGACATCATATAATTACCACACAGTCACACAGATAACAAGTGGCAGAGCCAGAACTTGAACTTGGTCTTTCTGGTTCCAAAGTTCATCCAACCCAGTCACTCCCCTAAGACGATGAACTTAAATATGAACAAGAATATTTGGGGTGAAGGGATGAGATGTCAAGAAAGGAGAATTCACTGAGTGAAAATAATATATAACTATATTTAAGGGAGATCATTCTTTTCTGAAAAAGGAAGAGAAAAAAAATGTATTTGAATGGCTTTCTTATTTTCTTTTGAAGCCAGTATTTGTCTCCCCCAAACCTATGGAAATTCAGAGTAGGGAGCAGAACCCAATGACTTGAATGATGGTGTTGGAATTAGGCAGTGGCTTCTGAGTTTAGCTCCTGTCTGAGGAGGTAAGACCTCCTACCCCCATTTGAGGAACAACAATGGTTGCTTCTTATCCAAACTTGTACACTGTATGGCACATCCTTAAGTGCTCCTCTTGTCCACGCTGGGTAATTACTGGAGTGTGCAAGGTAAAATCCTGGAGTTTCATTTTTTTCTCCCTATATAAGAACAACTTTTTTTTTTTTTTTTCCCCAGGCTAGTAAATCTGAGTTCTTAAACTACTCCATTAATCCTTTAATGCCTATTAAAAGTTCAGAATGGTATCAGACCAAGGCCCTGGAAATTCCATCTCCAGCTCTTGGCCAGCCTATATATACCCATACATGTCAAAGAATATTGCAGATTGAGGCATCCAGTAAATATTTGTTAAGTGAGGGAGTGAATGAACTTTGCAAATATGGACTATAATAGAAATAGCATATTGCTAAGGATTTCTTGGGAAATGAGTGAAGTCTTAGTCCACTGGTCTGCTCCCAGTTTTTCCATGGGGCCACTTGATCAATTAGGCAACTCCTAGTTCCTTCCTGGGGTAACTTTTTGTACACTAAGCACAGCAGTATTAATAGGGTTAGAACAATCTCATTATCTCAGACCTCTGCATCTCTCAGCCTGGATGAAAGGACACTGCCTTTTTCTTCAGTCTCAGTAGTATATTTCATGTTATGAGTTGGGTAAAATTCAGAGTCCCCAGGAGCATGGAGAGAGAAAGAGGCAAGTTACTTGCCAGCCCATAGGAAAGTCAAGCCCAAGGTTGATGCATTCTTGTTGTGGATGGTCCCACGGGAACACCTAGATTAGCCCCCGCTCCCGCTGTGTGTTCAAAGTGCTGTCCCTGGAGTTATAAAGGGGCAGTTGGGTTCTCAGCCAGACGACACGAGGATTTTTAGGGCTCTTCTCCTCTCAATCTAATTTCTGCTTGAAACTTTAACACATGCAGGCTGCACAGAAATGACTTTTAAACTACTCTCTGGGTAGTGTAGGAGGGCTTGGATTAGTACCACAGCCTTTGAGCAATTTTTTTTTTTTTTTTTATTGCGAACTATCCAACAGGCTGAACAGAGGAAATTCAAGTCTAACCCTGGAGGGACCCCTGTTTAGTCATCTGTCTAGACAGACGAGTTCATATAATGGGCTTCTGTGTTTCTTTTGCTTTGTTATAACAGACGGTGGTCCCTTCCTTTCAATTCTATGAGGATGTCAACCTTTGGTTTTTTGATCCCAGCCTACTGTTGATAAGCCAAGAAAGTGACTCACACATGAGCCAAAGATGACTCTCGAGTGTGACACAGTCTGTGATATAATAGAAAGAAAACATAGACTTTGCATAAAGGAGAATCCTGGGTAAAAATCCTGACTGTGAAATATTAGGCAAGTCACTTACCCTCTCTGAATCTCATTTTTCTCTTCTCTAAAATGAAAATTAATTTTTAAAAATACTCTTTTAAATGATACTTAAAAAGAGAGAGAGATTAGTACATAAAAATGCCTTGCATGTGGTAGGGAGTGAATATATTTTTTATTTATTCATTCATTCATTCAAGGTGATCAGTAAAGACTTAACTTTTCCTGTTTTTTTTGTATTCTGAGAACTCTAAGAAAACCAGAAATTCCAGCCCATATTTTTAATATCAAGTCATACGTTGAGAAAAGCAAGTGATAGATATTTTTTAAGCCTAGGAAAAAGTTGAAAATAGTTCCAGTTTCTGTTAGACAAAAATAATATTGGAGATATCATTTAAACATTGGTAGAGGTAAATAAGGCAGAATGATATTCTTGGTTTTATCAGAAGGGCTCAAAATTCTCAGAACCTGCCTAAAAGAACTCTTTTTGTTAGTAACTATTTCTGCAACTAAGTGGTACATCTCTCTCCCTTGTTATTTCACTTTATTTTTAAGCATTTTGCAGGTTCCATTATATATGCACAATATTATACATGATATACATGCACACGCATATACATATTAACCTTTGAGATATGTTCCAGTTCACTTTTGTTTGCCAAATTAGGCTACTATGAAATGAGCAAAATATTAGAAATATCAGAAATATAAAAATATTAGATATTCTGAAATATCAAAATATTAGAAATATTATCAGGAGCCACATAGGCTCCTGATCACACTTTTGTTTTCAGTTTAAACCACATTTTTGTGTGTGTTATTTTACTTTAATCTCTTCCTGGACTGTCGCTGAAAGCAGTAATGTGGAAAATATTGTTTGATTCAATTTAATTCAATAAATATTCACTGAGCATATACAGCCTCCAGGGTTTGCTGCCTGACTCACACGGGTGGATAAAAATGGGTAGAGTAAGGGTGGACCCCCCCAGAGGAGGCAGCACGGATAGCCCAGGGGAAGGACTGCGATCATAGGACACAGGTGTGAGTGGAGACACCAGATTCCTTTTGATGGAACAATGGCTGGGCGCGCTTCTTCTTTAAGCCTCAGTTTCTTAGCTCACACCAAAATGCAATTATCATGGTGGTTACGTGACAGAGGGGATGCGCCTCAAAATGTGTGAAATTGGTTTTGTCAGTGTTCTTCTTCTTATTTTTGTTGTTAATCTTCTATTACGGCTACCTCCAAGTAGCTTATAACCTATTGGTGAAAAAAGTTGATATACCCACCACCCTACACAAAGCAGCAGAACCATTCAAAAGTTGCTGAATGATATTTACAAGCCAAGGCCAATGGTAACACAAAGACAAAATGATTGAGTAATGAAAACAACTTAAAAAAAATTTGATCCGTATTATATGCAGATTGCTACATGTACCTGAGTGGTGAATAGCCACAACCTCCGTATGAAAAGGGAAATAGGAAAGTCAGTGTCTCCTTCAGCTGTTAAAGGACAGAAGCAAATGATGTCTGTGTTGATAGCAAAGCTTTTCCCGTCTCAGAGTACAGTTCTTGACGTTTCCATACATTGAAATTCCATTAGAACCCACTGCTTTACGTGGCTTCGGATACGGTATGTCTGAGTCATGTCTCTTTCAGTACAACTGCAATCAATAAAAAGCCCAGTAAAATGTGGTTAACCGCAAGGACATCCCTCCCCACCAGCCCCACCCCCAGTCAGCGCTGTGATTCATTCAGTTTACTGCTCCTCCCCGGTTGTAGACTCTGTATCGAGAGAGACAGCCTTCTTCGAATACAAAGAACAGAAAGTCCCCCTCTTGTGCTGGTTTGCCCGCTCCTGTGTTGTCTCACATGCCCCACTCCTGACCCCTGGGAAGCCCCGTCGTGTCCTGGCCTGGGGTGTCTGTGGCCTCAGCATCATAGGGACACAGGATAGATGTCTCCAGAGGATGTGGCCTGAGGTCCCAGCAAGCCTTACCGAGTAAACAATCTTGCCCTCTCTCTACCGGTACAACTGGCTTCCTGTTGCATCCTTTGTAATGGGAATCTTGAGGTCCCCACTAGCCCTCAGCTTCGTTTTCATTCCTTATGTGTCTTGTACTGCTTTTTCCTTCCTGTTCTTACACAGTAGGAAACTCAGGCAGCGGGAGGGGTTGTGAATGCACGGGGAAATCAGAGGGGAGGAGAGGAAGGGAGGGTGGGAGACAGGTGTGCAAAGGACGGAGGCAGCCTTCACCTACTCGCTGTCTGGACTTGGCCATTCCTCACGGGGCAGCACCTTCCCAGGCCAGTGAAGCCAGAAGGGTGTCTGCCAGCAGTCTTGAGCTGTCATCCTGGAAATCCCAGACCTTCCATTACCCACAGGGGATGTCAGGCTTCGCGACTACCTTTAATTGTCAAAGCAGACCTAGAGAAGAGTATGCTCTCTTTCCTTTATCCTTAGGACAGTGGTGTACCTTTCTTAGTTCCCGCCTTGATAGTTTTTCTCAAGGTTGCCATTTGGGAGGAGGTTTTCTTTAAAAATGCTGAGCTTGGCTATTCGGAAAGTAAGATGAAGCCAGTGGAAAACGGTGTCCTTTTTCTGTGCTCTTAACTGAGGGAAGTTCAGTCCTGATCAAATCAGTGAAGCCCGAGGTTTAAGTCACAGGTTAAGGCTGTGTTAGAATCCAATTTTCCCACTTTTCTCTACTTGCTGCTATTTAATGGAGAGAAAAGTGAACCTAAAGATGCCTAATTATGCTTAACTTCTTTTACTTATGGGGGGAACCAGTCACCCTTCGCTAAGAATCTGTATCTAGTTTTTTTTATTCACACTTAGTCTTTTGTCCAAAATAAACAATAACAACAAAAAGAACAATATTTATAATAATAACATTTATTACTTATATCCATGTAGTGCTTCTACCCTAGGGACCTTCCTAAGCCCTTTAGAGATACTGACTCATTTGATCCTGGCAATACTAGGTAGATATTATTATTTTCTCCATTTCACATGGGAGGAAACCAAAGCACAGAGATAGATGAAATCACTCCCCAGATCCGTAGCTAATAAGGGGAAGAAACAGGACCCACACCTCATATCTGCCATTATCATCATTAGTCCCATTAATAGCCCCTTTAGCTGATCATGTGACCCAGAAGTGGCAACACTGTGTCATAATTAAGGGCACAAACTCTGAATTGAAAACTGCTCCAGAAAACTATCTGTTTGCGGAAAGGCGGTGAGGTCTGAAAGCAGACTCCACCTGACTTAAAATATAGAAATCACTTATATATATGAGAAACCTATGTGGTGAATATCCACCCACGCAGCGCTCCTTTGGGATGAAACGGAAAAGAGCAGTCAGCATGCCAAGTTCTCTCCAGATGACTTTTTAAAACTCACCCCTCTGATTAGCAAACAGTACAGATGCTGATAGAGTTGGAGGATTTTTAATATCTTTATTTGAATTACACAAAGCAGCCAAATGTAGCTGGCCCTGGGCTGCAGCCTATATGTGTCTGGATGCCAAGAAGCAACTGTGCTCCGCTGGGATGCCGAGCATTCCAGACCTGTTACCTTGTAAGTGTAATATTTACCAGATTTTCGCTTCATCTGGAGATGAAGAGCAGAGCTGCCCAGAGTGGGGGTGGGCCTGGCTGCTGGGAAGGGAGCTCCGTGTGCAGAGGCATCCCCGAATGAGCAGGGAGCTGGGGAGGTGAGCACAGATCTGCCAGAAACAAGCCTTTTTCCTGGCAACCAGGAATCTAGGAAAAAATAACAGACCTTACGTGGTTGGGGTGCCCAGCAAACTCATAGGGCAGAGTGCTTTTGCTTTCACAATCCTATTTTATCCTCACGTCTCTAGGTGATAGACGCTGGCTTGTCCCCATTTTATAGATGGGGGTAATGCAGTTCAGGGCTTCCCTGATAGCTCAGTTGGTAAAGAATCTGCCTGCAATGCAGGAGACCCCAGTTCGATTCCTGGGTCGGGAAGATCTTCTGGAGAAAGGATAGGCTATCCACTCCAGTATTCTTGGGCTTCCCTTGTGGCTCAGCTGGTAAAGAATCCGCCGGCAATGCGGGAGACCTGGGTTCGATACTTGGGTTGGGAAAATCCCTTGGAGAAGGGAAAGGCTACTCACTCCAGTATTCTGGATTGAAGAATTCCATGGACTGTATAGTCCACGGGGTCACACAGAGTTGGACATGACTAAGGGACTTTTACTTTCAACGCAATTTAGAGACATAAGTGGATTGCCCAAGCTCACATATTTAGTTCTCTTCCAAAGTCTGTTTTTATTTTGACTTTAGTAAAACTGATTTGGAGAAAGGAGGTGAAGGTGGCCAAGTGGGGCTGACTCATTCCCTGTAGCCTTTCTTGAGTCTCACTTCCTCTGACCTTCCCAGCCTCCCTGCCAGGTTGGTGTTCCTCGCTTTCTACAGGTGGGGAACTGAGACCCAGAAAGGTGAAGACAGGTGCCCAAAGCCAGATTTTTAAAGTGACAAAGCCAAAGCAGAATCGGGGTCTTCTGAGTTCCAGACCTTAAATCTTGTGTTATAGAGCTGTGTCTTCATCAGCTGGCAGTGCCAAGCTTACAAACAAAACCCCATCCTAAAACTCTGGACAAGCACAGCTCTCTGTGGTATTCCTCAGTTGTGAGAAGGGGCTGGAGGCCATTTCAGACAGCCTGTACTGAACCCTTGTGTTAATAAACAGAGCTAGTAAATGAGACAATGTGATTAAGAGTGTGTGTGTGTGTGTGTGGTGCGCACGTGTGTCCATGCACAAACAGTGAGGCAGTCATAGGCTGGAGCAGAGGAGAATGATTTTCAAATCAAAGAGGTCAGCAGTTGCCAGAGCAGCACATGTATAACGAACCATATTTTACTTTCATCATCACTTCATCAGATGAGTAAATAGAGACAAGATCCCCAAGGTCAGCAAAAGGAGATGGTGAAACCGGTCTCTAGTTCTTTCTGCCCTTCCTGGATGGGGCCTGCCATCAGCACCCTCACCATAGCTGGTGTTTTTTTTTCTATTTTTTTGGCGTAGGAGGGTTTGACTGAAAATGAAGCCAGAGCATTGGCAACAGCCCCCCGCCCCCACCTGAAGTGCTCAGGGCTGTCTTCCAATGAGGCTGGAAATATAAACAGAAGAGCTAGTTTGCCTGGGGGCCCCTTGCAAGAGCCCTTATTCCCTCCTGCTCCCTTTGCTTGGGGGTGGGGGAGGTGGGGAGGGTGATGCTTTGGTTGAATCTCACCCAAAAAGCTGTATTTTTAGCCGAAGATGGAAAATTATAAAAGCAAAGGTGTGAAATGAAGCTCTTTGCTGAGTGTTGTCCGTGGAAGAAGTCATCCCCAGCATAGACAAAGTCGCTCCAAGATCCCTATCGCATCCCCGCAGCGCCGGCTCTGGCGATAAAGGGACTAGTCTTAAGCACTGGGTTCCACTTCCACCCTGAAGTCGGTAGGCAGGTTTCTTTCTCTGTGGAAATTCAGAGTTTTTCTTTACTACCTTCACAGTGCCACTGTGTCCTGTACTGGACACTTGTCATAGGAACTGAATCCAAAGGATGATGTTCCATCGTTTCAAAGTTTGGTGGTGGTGGTGGAGGGGGTCATAAATACAACAGACCTTGGTTATGCTACTATTTTGTGGAGTGGATTTTGTTTCATGAGTGAATGTGGTCGCTACATTCCCTTTTCTGATTCGGTTTTGGCATCAAGTTTATACTGCCTGCCTGCATGAGTTGGGATATTTCTCCAATACTTTCTTTTGGGTAATCTGCATGGTTTAGAATGATGTATTTCCTAAAAGTCTAGTGAGATTCTTCTGTACAACTTCCTGGGACTAGTATTTCTTTTGTGGGACATTTCATAGAGATATTATTTTTAAATTATTTATATGCATTGTCATCCTTCTAGTTTCTTTTTTCCCCATTCTTTTTTCTTTTTAGGTTGATTTACAATGCTCTGTTAGTCTCTGGTATACAGCAAAGTGATTCAGTTATATATATATATATATATATATATTCTTTTTAATATTCTTTTCCATTATAGTTTATTACAGGATATTGAATATAGCTCCCTGTACTATATAGTAGGATCTTGTTGTTTATCCAGTCTACATATAATAGTTGGCATCTGCTAATCCCAAACTCCAACTCAACTCCCCCCCAACCCCGAATATGGAACGCTTTGTGAATTTGCGTTCACAAAGAGACCATGCAAATCTTTTCTGTGTTGTTCTCACTTTAGTATCTGTGCTGCCAAAGTGAGCACTCCCCATTCTTAAGGGAAGTACCATTTGCATCTAGTGAAATGCACAGGTCTTACGTGTGCAGAAAGGGATGCCTTCAACAAACTCTTGAAGCAGAGGCGAGAGGAGTAACTTGCTTTTGGTGACACAGCCAGTGTTTAGGGAAAGGAGTCAGGGTTAGGAAGAGGAGGATGAAAATCACCAACTCCTGCTCCCAACATAATGCTAGGATCATCATCAAATACTGTCTCTAGTTATCTTAGAAGCGCAGATCTTTAGTGGGCTTTCCTTTTCAAGCTCTGGCTGGTATATGGAGCTATGATGTGCTTTTTCTCTTTTGATACCTCACCTCAATTATTAAAAAATATTTACTTTTATTTATTGGGCTGCGTCAGGCCTTCGTTGGGCATGTGGGATCTAAGTCCCTGACCAGGGGTAGAACCTGGACCCCCTGCACTGGGAGCACAGAGTCTTAGCCACTGGGCCACCAGGGAAATCCCCTTCATCTCAGTTTATGCAAATTAATATCTATGGAGACTAGGAGGTTGTCACATGACACAAGTCTACTATATATTATTTTCAGAGTCTTCTTGGAAATAATTGGGGTTTTGAATTAAACACTAGATGGTTAGGAAAGGTTTCAGGGAAGAATAGAAAGCAAAAGGAAAGACAATTCCCAGTCAGGAAATACTGACAGAGCCTTGGAATTGTGGATGCTGCCCTGGGATATTACAGAAAAGCTGGGGAGCTGGATTTATGCTCTAAACAGAGGCTCAGTGGGAAGCCTAGAAACACAGACACACTCCCATTTAGACAGGATAGCCCACTGCTGTTTTGTTAATTAGAATCCTCCTGGGATTTGTAAGTGATGTTTTAGGCAGGTCAAAACTGCAAGATAGCAAAGTGTGTGCCTGTAAAGAAAATGTGTCATCTATTGTCAATATGAATCTACATTGAATAAAGCATAGGGACATTTGGAAATGCAGTGATAAGGTTGCTCGTGTAACCTTCAGAGGTCCCTTTTATGTTTGATGGGGAAGCAGGTGACATGGGAGAGGGAGTCACCGGCCTTCGTTGTCACCCGGGCTCCTCTTGGCTGCAGAGGCAGTAAGAAGTGGCAGCCCTTACATAAACTGTTTATCCCTTTGACCATAATATCTGGAAGTTTTTTGCTGAAGAATTTTAACACAGCTACATGCCAGATTTGGTGATACGTTCTATGAGTCAGGTTTCAAGGAGTTAGAAGCTGCAGCAGAATTAACCACAAGCTTCTGAAGAACTTTCCATGAAACACATTTTCAAGGAAAAACTGTTGCCTTTGGATTTACCCACCTTAAAAGGTAGAGCGTAAACACACACCGACCAGAGAGTACCACATTCTGGAGCCTCCCAGAAATTGTGAAATAACACAAGAATGCCTTCCCTCCACCCTTCGTTTCTGCCTCACAGAGTTTCTCATGCGTGGCAATTTTATGGTGGTGTGACAGTTCTGTAGAGATGAGATAAAGGGAAAATTTATTTAAGATTAATTTGGATAGTATAAAGTAATTCATGGGGTGCCCCATCCCTCATCCAAAACATCTTGATTCATTTTTAAAAAATGAAAAAAGGAATTTTGTAGCAGAAATGTTTTGAGTGTGCTGGGTATGTGTCTTATTTTTTGATGACTGTGGATTGTCATTTATTATTTTGTAGGGTTAGAAGTTATAATCTTTCTCATGTAGACAATTAAAATTGCTATGTTTGTTGGAATAGGATCAGAATAACTTGAGGTGGAGAAAGCATCAGTGGGTATGTGGTCTGTTTGCCAAGCTGAGAAAAGGTGTGTTAAATACTCTGTGTGTTGTAAACAAGATTGTATGTAAATGGATCTCTCTTACCTTATGAAATGAAGTACTAAAATTTGTACCACTTTTGGCTATATTGTTGTTCAGTCACTAGTCATGTGTGAACTGCAGCACGCCAAGCTTCCCTGTCTTTCACTATCTCCCTCAGTTTCCCCAAACTCATGTTTATTGAGTCAGTGATGTAATCAAACCATCTCATCCTCTGTCACCTTTTTCTCCTCCTTCTCTCAATCTTTCCAAGCATCAGGGTCTTTTCCGATGAGTCAGCTCTTCGCATCAGGTGGCCAAAGTATTGGAGCTTCAGCTTCAGCGTCAGTCCTACCCTAGATAAATTATGGAATCCTCCTAAACCTTAAGTGCCCTCATCTGCAAAATGGGAACAAAAAGAGTGTCTACCTTGTTGAGTTTTTGTGAAGTTTAAAGGAGAGAGTGCAGGTAGGAATCTGATCTGCTGCTTTTGTTATTGGTAACTTCTATATTAAAGGCAGATTTAGAGGCTGTGTACCTACTGTGCATTTGCTTCACCTCATTCGTCCTTAAGCTCAGGGACTGTGACAGTCCTTCCCATCCCTAGGGTCTGGCTAAAAAGGAAGAGAAGGCAAAACTCACATCTGTTGGTTAAAAGGCAACTTGGAGGATGACCTGAGGGGCTTCAGGGAAGCCAAGGAAACAGATGAGAGTTGGTTACAGGTGCTTCGGGGCCCCGGGCAGGTATCATTCTTAGGACTGATGATGCTGTGGTCTCACAGACCCCCTGAGAGGGCTTAGGTTCTGTGCATTGTAACCTGAAGGATCCTTCTCTGTGGTGAGGTGGGAGTCAGGATTTGGGCTTGATAATCCTCTTACCAGTGCTTTCTGGTTACCAGCTCTGAGCCTCAGTTTCCTTATCTGAAGAGTGGGATGTGTTCCTCAAAAGTTGTTTCTGGGGATAGATCAGCTTGTGTAAGCAATTGCTTGTTATCGAAGTGACCTCTGAGGAGGTGTGGTGGGTGCATTCTTCTTCAGTGACAGTGTCAGAAAGGCCGTCACCAAACAGAGAGCAAAAAACGAGTGTTGGGGAGGATATGGCGGAAAGGGAACTCCCGTGCGCTGTCTGAGGGAATGTAAAGTGGTGCAGCTCCTGCAGAAAAGAATATGGAGATTCCTACAGAATTTCAAAATAGATTTAGCAGTGTCACTTCTGGGTACTTATCTAAAGAAGACGAAAATTCTCATTTGAAAAGATCTATGTGCCCTGCATGTTGTTAGCAACATTATTCACAATAGCTAAGACAAGGAAGCTACCTCAGTGTCCATGGATAGATGAATAGATAAAGAAGATGTGGTATATATATATACATACATATATTTACACACATGCATGCAATGGAATATTCAGTTCAGTTCAGTTCGGTTCAGTCGCTCAGTCGTGTCTGACTCTTTGCGACCCCATCAATTGCAGCACACCAGGCCTCCCTGTCCATCACCATCTCCCGGAGTTCACTCAAACTCATGTCCATTGAGTCGGTGATGCCATCCAGCCATCTCATCCTCGGTCGTCCCCTTCTCCTCCTGCCCCCAATCCCTCCCAGCATCAGAGTCTTTTCCAATGAGTCAACTCTTCGCATGAGGTGGCCAAAGTACTGAAGTTTCAGCTTTAGCATCAGTCCTTCCAAAGAACACCCAGGGCTGATCTCCTGTAGAATGAACTGGTTGGATCTCCTTGCAGTCCAAGGGACTCTCAAGAGTCTTCTCCAACACCACAGTTCAAAAGCATCTATTCTTCGGCGCTCAGCTTTCTACACAGTCCAACTTTCACATCCATACATGACCACTGGAAAAACCATAGCCTTGACTAGACGGACCTTTGTTGGCAAAGTAATGTCTCTGCTTTTCAATATGTTATCTAGGTTGGTCATAACTTTCCTTCCAAGGAGTAAGCGTCTTTTAATTTCATGGCTGCAATCACCATCTGCAGTGATTTTGGAGCCTCCAAAAATAAAGTCAGCCACTGTTTCCACTGTTTTCCCATCTATTTGCCATGAAGTGATGGGACCAGATGCCATGATCTTCGTTTTCTGAATGTTGAGCTTTAAGCCAACTTTTTCACTCTCTTTTACTCTCTTTCACTTTCTTTCACTTTCATCAAGAAGCTTTTTAGTTGCTCTTCATTTTCTGCCATAAGGGTGGTGTCATCTGCATATCTGAGGTTACTGATATTTCTCCCAGCAATCTTGATTCCAACTTGTACTTCTTCCAGCCCAGCGTTTCTCATGATGTACTCTACATATAAGTTAAATAAGCAGGGTGGCAATATACGGCCTTGACGTACTCCTTGTCCTATTTGGAACCAGTCTGTTGCTCCATGTCCAGTTCTAACTGTTGCTTCCTGACCTGCATATAGGTTTCTCAAGAGGCAGGTCAGGTGGTCTGGTATTCTCATCTCTTGAATAATTTTTCACAGTTTATTGTATCCACATAGTCAGAGGCTTTGGCATAGTCAATAAAGCAGAAATAGATGTTTTTAATGGAATATTACTCAGTACTCTTGCCTGGAAAATCCCATGGATGGAGGAGCCTGGTAGGCTGCAGTCCATGGGATCGCTGAGTCGGACACGACTGAGTGACTTCACTTTCACTTTTCACTTTCATGCATTGGAGAAGGAAATGGCAACCCACTACAGTGTTCTTGCCTGGAGAATCCCAGGGACAGGGGAGCCTGGTGGGCTGCCGTCTACGGGGTGGCACAGAGTCAGACATGACTGAAGCGACTTAGCAGCAGCAGCATAAAAAGAATAAAATCTTGCCATTTGTGACAACATGAATGGACCTAGAGAAAGACAAATACCATATGGTCTCACTTATACATGGTATCTAAAACACAAAACAAGTGAACAGATAATAAAACAGAAACTGACTTATAGATTCAGAGAACAGGCAGGTAGTTGCCAGAGGAGAGGGGGTGGAAAGATAAGTAAAATAGGTGAGGGAGACCAAGCGGTAAGGACTACCAGTTATTATAAAATAAATAAGTCTTGAATATAATTTACAGCATAGGGAATAGAGTCAATTATACTATAATAACGTTGTGTGGTGACAGGTGGTAGTAAGACTTATCATGGTGATCATTTTTCAGTGTGCAAAAATACTGAATCACCATTGTACACCTGAAACTAATAATATTGTAAATCAATTACACTTCAGTGTAAAAAAGCTCTTGACAAGGAATAAGCATGCCACCTTGCACTTACGGATTACTTTGTGTTTAACAAAACCCTTTCACATACATCATCATATTTGAGCCTGACCAGAGCCCTGTAAAGTGGTCACGAGCTCTAAAGGCACAGAGAGATCTAAAACAACACAGTTTCAGAGGCAAATGGGAGTTCTTACTAAGAAGCTGTAGTCCTGTATATTGGACTTCCCAATGGCTCAGATGATAAAGAATCCATCTGCCAATGCAGGAGACCTAGATTCAGTCCCTGGGTTGGGAAGATCCTCTGGAGGAGGGAATAGCAACCCACTCCAGTATTCTTCCCTGGACAATTCCATGGACAGAGGAGCCAGGCAGGCTACAGTCCATGGGGTCACAAAGAATCAGACACAACTGAAAAACTAACACTTTCACTCTCACATAAACCCTTCATCCCTTTAACCAGATCGGAGAGTTTTTAACTGAAGGTTTTTTTTTTTTTTTTTTTAACATAACCACAAGGCAAGATGAAGACCAGTCTCCTCACTCAGTTGCAGCAACTTAGTTGCAACAGACAGCA
The DNA here is from genome assembly GCA_006410635.1 of Cephalophus harveyi. Lineage (NCBI taxonomy): Eukaryota > Metazoa > Chordata > Mammalia > Artiodactyla > Bovidae > Cephalophus > Cephalophus harveyi. The sequence goes on from SJYT01053361.1 coordinate 129,845, forward strand.
TTGAATCAGGAGCTAGAAACTCTCACACACACATCATGTGCTTGGCTGGTAAGGAGCCAAGGTGGAGGAGCAATAACACAGACATATCACACCTTCAAAACCTAAATGAGGCTTTTCAGGAGCTCGGCCTCTGAACCCTGTGTTGTGTTTCCTTCCCCATATTTGCTCTTTGAGGAAAACGGAAGATGCAAGAGGCTGGAAGCCAGACCTGTCTAATGAGCCTGAGCACTGTGTCACAAGTTGTCAGGATGGTCACATTTCAAAGGCATCTGCTTCTGTCATCTCTCCTTGTCCCGAGGCTTTGGCTGTTCCCAGTCAGAAGTTTCTGACTCCTTCTGTGGATGGTTCTGACACTTAGAGATGGCTCATCGTTTACTGAGCTTTGGCTGTTCTTTTGGAACTTTCCACCTTGAAGAACTTCAGCATGAGCCTTTATTGGGAAGAAAGGGCCATGGAGCAGTAGAAAGAGTGTGGAGTTGGGGCCAGATAGACTTGGTTTGCGATTTTAAGCCACTGCTCTAACTGCATGCATGAGTGACTTGCCTGCTCTAAACCTCTCTCTTGCACAGTGGGAGGTGGATGCTGGCTCATAGCAGACACTGTTCTTGTATGAGAGCATCTAAATGATATGTCACTGAAGTAAAAAATGAGATCATATCCAAGAAAGCATGTTGTAAACTGCACGTTAATGACTTTTTATAGTAAAATCACTAGAAATCTCCTTTTACACCCGGTTTTATGTGAGTTATCCAACGGGTCAGGAAATCTAATAAGTCCATTGGATTGGGTTCATAGGGTTCGATATTAATAGTTATCCACTGAGTAGGAGAAATGGAGCCAAGGACTGTGCTTGTTTGTTTGACTCTAAAGGCAGAGAAAATACCTCCCATCCACAGGGTTTCAGATTCTCCTGTTTTGACCTATGTAACTTTTTCTTTAGGAGAGTCTTCCTGGCATCAGACTCAGAGACTGGATGCTGCCTATCCCTGTCTGCTGTCAGTGATCTGTTAGAAATATAAACTTACATTTCTTGAGCAGTGGCTGTGTTTATAGTCATTACCTTAGTTAACCCTTAGAGCGATTCTTACAAGCAAGAGTGAGTATTATTACACAGAAATTAATCTGAGTCCTGGCGCTTATCTATCAGGTAAAATCTAAAGAGAGAACTGTCATACATAAGAGTGTTGTTGCGCCCAAAGAAGGGAGAGATTGCTTCTGCTCTGGAAGAGCTAGAAATTCCTCTGAAAAGAGGACAAACTGGGCTGGACCTTCAAGAATGAGTAGAATTTGCCAAATGTAAAGGGTTTCTAGGTGAAGGATTCATGTGGCATGGGCGTGGCGGTGTGTCACCATTTGGCATGTTTGGAGATCAGAAGTCAGATGGTGCATTTAGCGCTTGGGGCCGAGTCAGCTGTGATGAGGGAGCGTGGGCAGGGGATGGGGCAGCAGAGATGACGGTGTGCCCACAACGCTAGGAACGCAGGTTGGGGTCCTAGGGCACAAAGCATGACATGTCTTGGAGTTGTCTCTTTATTTGAAAATTGTCAGGGCTTTTCACTGGGTAGGGGTTAAGAGAGAGAAAAGGATGGCTGCGAAGAAAAGTCGGAGAAGGCAATGGCACTCCACTCCAGTACTCTTGCTGGAAAATCCCATGGATGGAGGAGCCTAGAAGGCTGCAGTCCATGGGGTCGTTGAGGGTCGGACACGACTGAGTGACTTCACTTTCACTTTTCACTTTCATGCATTGGAGAAGAAAAAGGCAACCCACTCCAGTGTTATTGCCTGGAGAATCCCAGGGACGGGGGAGCCTGGTGGGCTGCCGCCTATGGGGTTGCACAGAGTCGGACACGACTGATGTGACTTAGCAGCAGCAGCAGCAGCGAAGAAAAGTGGGTTTTCCTTGTACCACGGTGTCTTGACAAGCTAGAAAAGGCCAGCCAATCCCCGTGACCTTATGGGTAGGGAGTGACTCTCCCAGCCTTAGAGTCTAGTCCCAGCCCAGTGTTCTTGTAGATACCAGGGAACTGAGCCCGGGAGAGGTTTTTGATGCCTCTAGGAAGATCCCTGGAGAAGAAAATGGCAACCCACTCCAGTGTTCTTGCCTGGAGAATCCTAGGGACGGGGGAGCCTCGTGGGCTGCCGTCTGTGGGGTCACACAGAGTCAGACACGACTGAAGCGACTTAGCAGCAGCAGGAAGATCCCTATAGAGATCACACCCGCTCGTCCTCTTCAGGCTGACGTCTGCAGAGACACGCCCACATTGCATTGTAAATTCCTCCGCGGTTCCAATAGCCACTGTCCAAGACCTGCGTCGCTTGCCCATTGCGCTTCCCTTCACTCACGCTAGACTTGGGAAGAAAGCTGGTCAGATGGCAGTCTGGGCAAATAGGACTGAGTCCATGCTGACTGTCTTTCCATATGTTAGGCTCATAAGACGTTTTTGGGTTTCTAGGATTCTTCTGAGGGGTAGTTTACGTTGCTAAACGTGCCATGAAGTTCGTGTGTCTGTTTGTGCACCCCTTATGTGTACCGCAGCATTCCTCCCATCAGCATTATCCTTTATGGAAAACAACGCAGCCTATAAGGCCCACCAAAAGCAAGATGTGTCTGTCCTATGTGAGATTAGAAGCTCTGGTTAGACTCATGAGCCTGAGTTTATTAGACACGTGCAATTATAGTAGAGCTATGCTCAGTCAGTCGTGTTGCCATACCGTGGACTATAGCCCGCCAGGCTCATTTGTCCATGGGATTCTCCAGGCAAGAATACTGGAGTGGGTTGCCATGCCCTCCTCCAGGGGATCTTCCCAACCCAGGAATCGAACCTGAGCCTCTTGCCTCTTCTGCATTGGCAGATGGGTTCTTTACCACTAGTGCCACCTGGTAAGCCCCCAGTAAAGCGATAGAGAAGGCATATTTGCCTCTGAGAGCTCCCTAGCTTCCTTCCTGCAATGAACAAGGAGTAATTAATATATGATGAATTGATTTCAAGAAAGCAATTAGCTGGGCCTTGTATAAGTCTGCCTGTGTTTGGGCTGCACTGATTGCCTGTTCAAGGCAGAATGACTTATGTGAGGCCATCCTGAGGGAAGAGAGGTCAGCTGATCCCCTACATTCAGAGAAGAAATTTTACAAATGCAGTAAACGTCTGAATAATTGTGGAATTAGTTTATACACCAAAAAGTGATTTTGTCATAGTGGCTGATGGTCAAAAAGCATCACTGAGTTTTTCATTCATTTTTTAATATTGCTTTTTTAATCTTTATTTTTTGTCACACCATATGGCTTATGGGGCCTTAGTTCCCTGATTAGGGATCAAAACCATGCCCCCTCCTGCAGTGGAAAGACGGAGTCCCAATCACTGGACCTACAGGAAGTCCTTCTGAGTCTTATGCCCACTGCTTCATGTGGTCCTAGTGGTAAAGAACCGACCTGCCCATGCAAGAGACATAGAAGATGCAAGTTTGATCCCTGGGTCAGGAAGACCCCCTGGAGGAGGAAATGGCAATCTACTCCAGTATTCTTGCCTGGAGAATCCCATGGACAGAGGTGTCTGGCAGGCTACAATCCATGGGGTTGCACGGAGTCTGACTGAAGCAACTTAGCACACATGCACACACGCAGTTACCTCTGGTCCCGTCTCTTCCTCATCCACTGTGGAAGACAGAGATGTCCTAAAGACACCTTAATCCCCCGCTGAAACATGGGGGAAACTGTTCTTCTTCCCTCTGGAATTTCAGTATCATTCCCAAAGTACTAGTTCCGGGGAAGGTCACTCACTGTATGTCCTGATCCCCAAGGTAGCTGCCGGAGCATAAGTCACGTTCTCCATCTTGGTCCCTTCTAAGCACTCTCCCTCTCAGGCTGCTGGACATGTAGTACCCTTGGCACTAGAATAGCCCCTCACAATAACAATGAAAACCATTCTCACCAGAGAGCATCAGAGCCGGTGGAAAAGATGGTGTGTTTATTTTAATGTTTCCATATCTCTTCAAGTTGGAATACCATGAAGGCCTCAGAACTGGTCTCCCCAGCCTTCACTCAAGAATGCATTGTCTAAGAGGTTGTGCGGCTCCATCAGCTGATTTATATCTTACAGGAGGGGGCAGGTCCTGAGCCTGGTGCCAGAGGTCCCCAGACTTATTTAAATAAGATCGTCTGGGCTCTGAACTATGGTTTCCTCAACAGTAGAATGGAGATAACACTACCTAGTTTATGGAGTTATCAGGCTCACAATGTATGTGAAAGTACACTGTAGGGCATAAAATCCTAGGAAGATGTTAGAGCTTGTGATTTATGCTGGTCGTCATCATTGAGAAAAGGATTCATCTCCATGGTGATATTTATTGAGCACTTATTATGTACCGGGAGGCGTTGAGGAGGGAGAAGCTTCAGTCCTTGTATTCATGAGACTTACGAAGGCTCGTCCCTCCAATATAGAGGCAATGTTTCGAGGGCCTGTCCTCCTGGTATCAGTCCAAGGGGCAGCTTGTCACAAAGCTCTAGAAAGGAGCACTCCTATAGGCTTCCCTGGTGGCTCAGAGGTTAAAGTGTCTGCCTCCAGTGCGGGAGACCCAGGTTCGATCCCTGGGTCGGGAAGATCCCCTGGAGAAGGAAATGGCAATCCACTCCAGTATTCTTGCCTGGAGAATCCCATGGACAGAGAAGCCTAGTAGGTTACAGTCCACAGGGTCGCAAAGAGTCGGACACGACTGAGCGACTTCACCTCATAGGTGAAATAGATGTGTGCAGACCTCTTCCTGACCCTCGGGGTCTCCAGTCAAGTGCTGTAGCCCAGCAGCAACATGACTTGCATTCCCCGAGGAGAATTCCTGGGGTGTCTAAGAGTCCTTGAAAGGAACTGAGAAGTGTCACCAAGTTTCCGCTGTCAAACATCTTCTGGCGGCAGTTGCTCTCAGGACGCTGTCACATGCTCTGTTGTGCATTGTGTACGGTCTTTACTGGTAATCTTCCTGCCCGTGTACACAAAAAAGCTCAATTAATTTATTCCAGTGACATTATAAAACTGGCTGTTTTCTCAGTTTTCTGACATGTAGAAATCTTTTTGATATGTTGTCTAGGCTTTAAGAATAGTCTAATGAAGCCAATGGAATATGACAAGAAATGAAATATGGTCAGGGACATAATAGACACACCCCAACCTGGTAAAAGTTATTCCCTTGATTTTAGGGCATCCTTGAGTACGTGCAGGGAAACCCCATGCTGGTGTTGTGGAAAGGTTCCATCTCTCTCCCCGAGTTTGCTGCTTATTTTATTCTGGTTATGCATGTGTTTATACATCACTATGGTGCCGGTGCCCTGGGAGTTCTATTTGCTTCTACTCTAACACATTTAAGAAGCACTGGCTTATTCAAAGGGGCTTCCCTGGTGGCTCAGGTGGTAAAGAGTCTGCCTGCGATGCTAGAGATCCAGGTTCAATCCCTGGGTCAGGAAAATCCCCTGGAGAAGGGAATGGCAACCCACTCCAGAATTCTTGCCTGGAGAATTCCATGGACAGAGGAGCCTTGCCGGGCTGCTGTCCATGGAGTCACAAATAGTTGGACCCGACTGAGTGACTTTCAAAAAGCTTTTGAAGCTTATTCCACAAGCTCTTCTTTAAAGGATACTTAGTGAATGCTTTTTTAAGAAGTGTAGGCCAGCCCTTGGCTTAGAACTAAACAAAGGTGTCTGTGCCATCTACACATCCACCTCTGAGAAAAGAGAGTGGGGAGAGCTTCAGAAAGGGCCTGAGTTTTGACCCCTGCCACCAAGACTTTGTCTTTCCTTTTTATGAATTTATTATTTTTTAAATGTTGTTGATTTGTTTCTGGCTGCACTGGGTCTTTGTTGCTGCATGGGGGCTTTCTCTAGTTGCAGCGAGCAGGGGCTACTCTCTAGCTGTGTGCAAGAGCTTCCCTTGTTGTGGAGCATGGGCTCTAGAGTGAACCAGCCTCAGTAGTTGTGATGCCCGGGCTTAGTTGCCCTGTGGCATGTGGACTCTTCCTGGATCAGGGGTCAAACCCGAGCACCTGCGTTGGCAGGTGGATTCTTAGCCACTGGACCATCAAGAAGTCCACCACCAGTTTTTTTTCCCAGTGTCCCTACGAGCAGATGAAACTGTGTACATACCGCTATACTCCAAAGTCATGAGATTGAAACTAGATGGTAGGGCTTGCTGGCAGATAATTAAATGAAAATAAGACACTCAAACATTTCAAGGTACTTAGCTGTGGTCTAGTTCTGCCCTGGAGATTCTCACTTTAAAAGCTGTGTTTTCTCCTCTTGCAAATGGTGGCTCGACCTTGAACAGAAAGCTGCTTAGTGCCCAAATGCATAAGAATTCTTAAAACAAGCATAACACCTGCGGCTCCATTCCAGAACTCGGTCATGCCACAGTTCATCTGGATTCCTATAATTCCTGTATGTTCCCATATCTTAATTGCCCATAGCTGTGTTGCCAGTACAAACAGGATGGGGGAAGAGTCCACGCCCTTAGTGAATACATCTACCAACCCTGAGAAAGCTCCATCTTTTGAAACTCTGGTATTCTTTGTAAGGTACTGAATGACCATCTACTGAAATGCTAATAAAGATATCTGATAACTAAAAATTCCTTTCAAGCAATTCTTACTCCCTACCATCTTTCTAGTCAAGATTCAAGATTGGCATTTAGCAGAATAGTTCTGATTTTAAGACTCTGTCCTCTGCAAAATGAAAACACAGGTTCACCGAATCAAATTTCACATCCATCTGAGCATATTTGAAATGAGTATTTAAATCAAATAAATACATATTGAATAGGGGCATACTGTACAATTTGCACACAAAAAAGTCTCAGGGTATGAAACATAAGATAATGACATCTGTAAAATAGAGGTTGTGTGGAAAAGACTGAAGACTTCTAATTTATTATGCACTCAAAACACATAGAAAAAAATATGAGTAGAAAGGTTAAAAGAGAGAGAGAATGAGAATAATTCACTGTTGGGATGCATTAATAAAAGTATAAGTTCTACCATAAGGAAGAACTAATTCTACTCTATTCTGACTTGAGAATTATGTTCAAATTTAAGGGTCCAGTTTTAAAATTGGAGCAGAGAGGAGACCATCCGTGGAGGTAAAAGGCTCTCATAATAAAAAGAAATAGGAATGTTTGCTTAGAAAAGAACAGACATGGGGGCAAGGAGACATGAAATCTGGCCTCCAATTTCTGAGTAGGGTCAAGTGGAAAAGGAAGTGAATCATGTTGTATGGCAGCACCAGTCCCAGCAGACAGACGTTGGAGGTAAGCAGATCTCAGTCCAGCATAGGGAAGAACTCTTTGTACAGCGGGAGCTGTCAGAGACTGCAGCAGGTCATCTGCCTGAGCTTTGAGATCTCTGTCACTGGAGGAGTTCTAGAAGATACTGTCTTGTCTCGAACAAGACAGTGCAGCAAGAGGGAATTAGATCCCAGAAACATGGAGAGAGCACATAATAGATGCCAGGCAAGCCCTTTCTGTGTTCTCATTTCTAAGTGCAATGAAGTTTCAGGGAGAATCAACGTTAGTTGTATTTACTTTCCTTTTCAAACGAGATAATCCAGACCATCTCTTCCTCTTCACATGTCCTCACTCCCAAGTCATGAATTTAATACAACAGCAATCATAGCCTGTCCCACTTGGTGAAGTTGGTAAATAGCTTGCAATCCTAGCAGGGTGTGCCCGTCGCTTATTAGCTTAGCTCCAGGGCAGAGCAGCAAACCAGCACAGTGCCTCCAAATAATTAGATGATTGCCTGACAAAGAAGTCAGGCCACAAGCAAGAGGCTTACAGACAACACAGAGACATGAGCTCCCAGTACAAGACACGCAATGGCCATTATATGCATCACCGCTATAATTTTAGGAAGATTAGAGAAAGATTTGCAAGCTAATAAGAGACACTACACCCATTAAGCATGTCAAACAGTTCACACCAATCATCACAGAGCTCCAGGGAAAGTGCAGAGTTTCTGGAAAGGGGAATGTCTGTTCTGGGTTAGGAAAGCTCTCTACAGGGATGAGCCAGAATGTCCAACAGGGTACATTTTCATCTTTATTTTGCCAGCGTTTTGTGTAATTCTGGCAAGATTTTACTCGTTTCTCAATCTGCAGAAGAAGCTTAAAAATAAAAGGTGCCTCTCATCCATGAAGAGATTAAGGGTGAGATCCTACATTTCCAAGTTTACTTTGTTAGTGGAATCAATGCTTATTTTTTTACAAAATTTTAAAAAATATTTATTTATTTATTTGGCTGTGCCAGGCCTTAGTGGTGGCACGTGTGACCTTTGATTTTCGTCATGGCATGAAGGGTCTTTAGTTGCGGCATGTGGGATCTAGTTCCCTGACCAGGGATTGGACCCGGGTCCCCTGCATTTAAGAGTGCAGAGGGTCTTAGCCACTGGCTGCCGATTGCTTTCTTTTTGTTGACCATGTTGTGGCCATTGCTGGGTTCTAGAATGGCTGTGTGGCTAGCTATGTCTTGAGGTCATTGGGCTCTTTAAAGGCCATTCGGTTCAGTTCAGTTACTCAGTCATGTCCGACTCTTTGCAGCCAAATGGACTGCAGTACACCAGGCTTCCCTGTCCATCACCATCTCCCGAAGCTTGCTGGAACTCATGTCCATCGAGTCATGACTACTTTGCCCCCCATTTTTTAGAGGAAAAAAAAAAAGCACAGATTGAAGAAAAATAAGAAGAGAGAGAGAAAGTGGAGCAATGGAAGGAGAGAAGACAAGGAGGAGTTTTATGAATTTAAAGATGAGACAATGGCAGAGAAGAGTGACTTTAATCACTTAGTCCATCCAGGAGGAGAGCCTCCCACCGTGACATCATTCCTAAGGAGTGTGTCCCGTTCTTGCCTGCACAAGTGGATCCAGGTGCCGTCTCCATATGCAATCCTAAGCACGATGAGAAACGTAGAGAAATCTAAATGGAATAGGTGTCTCCATGTAAGTGGAGTTTTCTGAAGGTGATGGAAACTTTGGAGTTGAAGATAGAAACCCTGTATCTGTAATAGTTCAATAAGACCAACCACCCTGGGCTGGCATCATTGTGATTTTTACTTTCTTTCTTTTTTTGGCCCTGCGTAAGAAGGGGCCCAAACAGTTCTGCTGACAGTGTGCACAGTCTCAAATAGTAGCTAGATGAGGGCCAAGTCACATACGCTGATGCTGACACAGTTAGACTCTGGACTTCCAGCAGCATGACAGGTCTGACACCATCTGCCTCTCCAAGACACCCAGTTTCCATCAAAAGTGCTCCAGGGCTGGGTTACACTTCATAGGAGGGATGGCCAGGGAGAAAATCAGCAACCGCTGGTGATGCGCTGTTTATTCCTCAGTCATTTTGTATTAAATTGCTGGGACTTGAGCGTCAGCAGTGCTTGAGCTGTGGTAGTGAAATCAAATCCATCTCCCATGTGCCAAGACAAATTGGAGAAAACCCCCGAACACAATAGTCTTGGTTTCTTGCTGGCCGTGTCTATGTGCACACAGACAGCAGCTCATTCTTGCCCTCTGGCCCTGTGTCGAGTTACTTGTCTTCTGCACCCCAGAGGATGTCTAAGGAACCCCAAACTACTCTCAAAGCTCGGGACATCAGGAACGAGGAGTCCTCATCAAGTGCTGTTGAAAGTCCATGTGGATCACTGCAGAGCTTCAGGGAACGTATAGTCATTTCTGGAAAGAGGATGAGAAGTTTGTGCTGTTTATTTGAGGAGCTTGGGGATGAGAACCAGAGGGTGCTTCCCAGGCTCGAGACATCATGCATATCTTTATGGCAGTTCAAAAGATCGTGGGCCATCCTGACCTTAGCACTGTGTCTTTCATGGGGGAACTTTTGCTCTGAGCAAACCACAGGCCGCTGTATCAGGGCCATTCTTCTAAGGACCATCAATAAAAATACTAGGCTTTGCATTCAAGTTTCTGGAGCTTTTAACAAGTCAAACAGTTGTACAGGAGTTACTTTCTTGTGCCCATTTTTGCAATACAATACTCCAGTGAGTGTTGATATTTCTGCCTGGGGTTGGATTCATGTCTTTGACTCACAGGACTCCTTTGCGCAGAAGGCAGGATATTGTGGTGAAAAGCCAGAGCTTTTGATTGACAGGCCAGCCTTACCTTGACCTTAGCCAGCAGTTATTTGGTTCTCCTTGCTTTTGATTTCTTTATCTGTGAAATGGGGATGGAAACACCTCTTTAGCAGAAATGAAGCATGTAAAGCTATTAGAAAATGGGAGAGGATTGTGAAATAAAATTCTGAGGCTGAGTTGAGACTGTTCTTTTCAGGGTGGGGATGGGGAAATGGGCGTATTTTATTCATCCCTGACTAGTTCATGAGATTGAAGGGAGGGGAAGCCTAGCCAAGTTGATTATAGTCTATAATGAACTTGTAAATTGTAGCCTAGGGCGTTCATGCATCTGTTCTCAGTCACTAAGTTGTGTCTGACTCTTTATAATCCATGAACTGTAGCCTGCCGGGCTCCTCTGTCCATGGAATTTCCCAGGCAAGAATACAAGAGTGGGTTGTCATTTCCACATCCAGGGGATCTTCCCGACCCAGAGATCAAACCTCAGTCTCTTATACCATCTTCTGCACTGGCAGATGAGCTCTTTACCATTAGCACCATCTGGGAAGCCCATGGTTTATTTCAGTGTTCCTCAAACTTTAGGGTACATAAGAGTTGCATAGGAGTTTGCTAAAATGCAGAGCATTGAGCATTACCCCATGCCCACTCATGAGAAACCCTGCTATAGAATAGGATCTGTACATCCACACTAAACAACAGGGCCCTCGGATGCTCTGTAAGCCTCTTACAACTTCTCCCCTACAAAGGAATCTAGCTTGTGTTTAAAATTCAGTAATGTACACCTTTGATACCATGTATTAAATAGATAACTAATGAGAACCTACTGTATTGCACAGGAAACTACTTAAATAATCTGGGGTGACCGAAATGGGAAGGAAATCCAAAAAAAAAGGAGATACCTGTATATGTATACCTGATTCACTTGGCTGTACAGCAGAAACTAACACAGCATTGTAAAGCAATTAGATTCCAATAAAAATCAATAAAACATAAAATGAAATTCAGGTAACTAGTGCGTGCTTCAGGGAATAAGACAAACAGAACCTCTGGGCCTCTAACAATCCTTCATTCCCATGTTGTTGTTCAATTGCTAAGTCGTGTCTGACTCTTTGTGACCCCGTGGATTGCAGTATGCCAGGTTCCTCTGTCCTCCTCTCTCTCCTGGGGCTTGCTCGGAGTCATGTCCACTGAGTCGGTGACGCCATCCAACCATCTCATCCTCTGCTGCTGCTTCTCCTCCTGCCTTCAATCTTTCGCAGCATCAGGGTCTTTCCCAGTGAGTTGGCTCTTCTCATCAGGTGGCCAAATTATTGGAGCTTCAGCTTCAGCATCAGTCCTTCCAGTGAATATTCAGGGTTGATTTCCTTTACCTGGGATAGAGTCCCCAGTCTAAGTCTTCTCCAACACCACAGCATCAATTCTTTGGCTCTCAGCCTTCTTAATGGTCCAACTCTCATATCCATACATGACACTGGAAAAACCATAGTTTTGGCAATAGGGACTTTTGTCAGCAAAGTGATGTCTTTGTTTTTTAATATGCTATCTAGGTTTGTCATAACTTTTCTTCCAAAGAGCAAGTGTCTTTTAATTTCATGGGTGGCGCTAGTGGTAAAGAACCTGCCTGCCAATGCAGGAGACATAAAAGACATGAGTTCAGTTCCTGGGTCAGGAAGATCCCCTGGAGAAGGAAATGGCAATCCACTCCAGTGTTCTTGCCTGGAAAATCCCATGGGCAGAGGAGCCTGGCAGGCTGTACAGTCCATGGGGTCACAAAGAGTCAGACATGACTGAAGCGGCTGAGTACGACACTATCTTTTACCTTTCATTTTGAACTACTGCCCTCTGACTTACCCTAGAAATTCCCCGAGGACATTGCGATCAATGCCAGTTTCCCTTGGGGGTTCTGTGAGTGCCAGCTTCAAGAGAGCAGTTGTTAGAAATTAAGGTCTCTTTCTTCTTCTTCTCTGCTAATCTGCTTGCTTTGTTAAATAGCACTGGCCTCTCCAGCTAGCAGCCAGCGGGTACCTTTTAACACAGTGGTTCTTAAACGTTGATGGTGCATCAGGCATTCTTGGATACTTTGCACTTATCCCAGGTTCCCAGGTGAGGCAGATGCTGTGGTCCGAGACTGCACTTCCAGAACCACTGCTTTAGTAAATGCAACATATACTCAGGAATACTTGACCCACAGTTCCAATGTCTGTCACACACTTTTTTCCCCACTAGTTTTGTGGTGTAAGCAGCCCAGTAGGGAATAGACAACAGATAGAGATGATCGAAGCATTGCCCCCCTAAAGGCTGAACTCTGGATGTCCTTGGGTATTTCCTTCAGGCTCCAAATCTCCTCTTTCTGCCAGAGCTCCTCACATATCCGTGACGTTGTAAGACCTTTCTTCAGTTTGTGCTTTTCACTAACTTATGGGTTAAACAGTTCTAATCTGAGCATCGTCACGGGAGGTGGAGTTGTTTGATGCAGAGGGTGTTTGGTGGGAGGAGAGAATTCTCTTGTCATCCTTTCTGATGGTCAGGGTTGAGCACAACAGGTAAATATTAAAGTCTGGTGGTGGGGAGCCTGTGAGTATAGGGGTGACTGTCATTCCTCTCTGCAGCGGGCAGGAATCGAACACCCAGAGTCCTTGATCAACTGCCCCAGGACACTTTTCTCCTTCTCCTCTAACTCAGTTAGGTGGTAAGTGTTCTCTCTCTGTGCGACATTCAAAGAAGGCCCAAGGATCACTTAGCCCCTTTGTTGCAGGATGGAAAAGGGGATAGGAAGGGACCTTTTTTGAGGAAGTTTGTTCTAAACCCAGTTCTCGAATGTTCCATCTGCTCATTTGTGTGATCCTGACAACCTGAGTTAGTACATATGAAGTAGGGGATTATTTACCTTGTTATATAGATAAAGACATAGGCTCTGAAAAGCTAAATGCTATCTCTGTTGCCACATAGATAAGACTTTTTTGATTTGGGGTTAAAATTCAGGTGGCCTTAAAGGACCCCCTGCATGCAGATCCTGTAATTCTATGGGACTGTGGCAAGACTCGGTCCCTGCTGCCACTGAGTTGCGTCTGATTGTGCCGTTGCATTGCCAGCCTCGGGTGACACCGCTGCCCCCATGCCCTACCTGAGATGCTTCGGGTATGGGTGCCTGACACCGGCTCTCTCGCGGGGAGGGGGCAGGGGTTCCAGCACCAATTCTTGGGAGGCCAGGAGTATGGAAGGGTGGCAGAGCTCAGGAGTGAGGCTCCATGGCCCTACTCCAGCCCTGTTGTCCCAGTAGATGTCACGTTCGAAGCCTAAATTCAAAGGTGAAATGATCAAGGTGTTCAAGACGGCGACCACAGAATATCACATTCCAGTGTGAGCCTTTTCTGAGCTTGGGAACTGGTACAGCTGCCATGACCACATACCCATGAAGCCATCCCTGGGCCATGGGGAGCCGAAGGACCCTTAAGTGAAGATTGCTGACCATGTGGTGCTAACATGGGGAGGAGACAATTTACAATGAGTTGATTAGTTATTTGGAACAGATGACAAGTCAACCTAGAATGCATGAAAGTAGCTTGTGATCAGACGCTATCCCTGGGCATTCTGTACACCAGTGGTCCTCAGTCTTTTTGGCACCAGGGACTGGTTTTGTGGAAGACATTTCTTCCAAGGGCTGGAGGGTGGGGAGAGCAGGGATGGTTTGAGGTTTATTCAAACTTGTTACATTTATTGTGTACTTTATTTCTAAGGTGCTAGACTTTAGAAATCAGTAGTTAGACTTCCCCCTTTATTTCCCCTCTGTCTATTCCCCTAAGTGAGGTTTAGCAGGGATTTGAGGTAAGGGGAAACACTACTCATTGGGTGACATTCTGGAATCTCCTAGGTGCAAGCCTTTTGAAGACAGGAAGGCACATGGGATGGTGGGGGGTGAGGAGGGAGGTGAGGTAAGGTAGGGGAGCAGAACCAGTTTGGTGGTCTGAAATCCACAGAGCTGGTGGAAAGTGCCATCTGATGGAACCAAGAAAGAGTGGGTCAGACATCGAGAGGAGAGTGCCAGCTAGGATATGCGAGGGCAAGTTGGCAAAGGTCAAACCCAAGTCACTGAATACCTCACAATGGGATAGAAGCTGAGTTGAAATACCAGAGGCCTTTAGAGAGAGCTCCCATTCCAAAGGGGGACACAGGTCCTTGCAGAAGGTGGAGAAAAAAGCTGTATCCCTCCCAGGCCAGATGGGTGGATCAAGCCATTAAATACGAACATGGGAATGGAGCCCCAGCACCAGGCTAGGTATAGAGCGGCCATGCCCAGCTCTTTGTACCTTGCCTCCGAGAGCTTCTATGAGGTAAGGACAGGATCATGAGCTGGGTCTGAGCAATTTGCTGTGACTTTTATTTTTTCCTCCAGTGTAGATATATTTGGGAAGTTGCTCAAGTACCTTAGCCAGGCTAGGGGCTGGTCACCCATAGCAGAGGATAGCTGGGGACAGCTGGGACCGACCCTTAGAAGAGGTAGTCAGTTCTTGAAGTTACCAGTCTTTACCCAATGAGCTCCTGCTCTTGGATGCTGCAGCAGGGGTTTGGGAAAGGCTGCTGTGTCCTGCTGGCCTGGTCCCTTCGCAGAGTCATGAGTCCAAAGCCCAGGCACTGGCGGGGAGGGAAGGGATGCCCAACTATCATTTCACCTCCTCTGTGAACAGCTTCAACTTATAAAACAAGCACCAGATATGTGGATTTGTATTATCAGGCAGTCAAAACAGCCAACACGGTTATCATGGCCAGAGGGGAGGAGGGCTGATTGCCAGCTTATAGGGAGCAGAAGAGAACAACGTACTTAACTATCCAGCAACACCCGTAAATATTTGCAAACACCCCTTCAAAGCTCGAAAGCCTAGGACCGGATCATTGGATGATTTGCTTAGAAGAAGGAGAAACAAAATTGACCTCCTGGTCTGAAGCGGCCGTAAAAAGCAAGTGTGTGTACGGGCAGATGACCAGAAAGGGAAAAAAAATTGTTCAAAGTTTAATAAACACAAAAGAGAATAAAAATAAATCTCAAGAGCGCTTATTTACAAACTTGATGGAAGGATAAGATTGGGGCGGCCGGGTGTGAACGTTGCAAGTCTGTGGAAGTAACGTAGGCCCCCGGGATAGGGGGGTGGTGGTTTTCACTGAAAGAAAGGGGGAAACCAGCAAGACTGTTTACTTTTTCTAATGACAGGAAACCCACTGAAGCAGCCTTGCCCTTTCAGGATGCTCTTTCCAAGCATGTTTGAAGCTTCTGCTCTCTGATGGGGAGGCCATGAGAAGATAAATGCAGAAACTAGGCCTGTGGAAGCTTCTGGCCAACCCGGAGAGTGTGTGAAGCCATCCTCCCAGGCCTCTCTGCCTGGATTCTCAGCCTATTTTCAGCTGAGCTGTTAGGATGGGACCAGCCTGTTCTGGGTCGGTCCCATCCTGGGCTGGTCATGTTCCAACAGAAAGGTTGATTTCTTTTTTGTTTTCTTACACAGGTGGTTGGATTTTTAATGGTACTTACTATCTGCCGCACTTTACATTTCAATCTTAAAACAACCAAAAGTGTCAGTAGGCATTGCGTTTTTTGCCAAAGGCAGATGCTACAGCGATGTAAATCCAAACTATAGCAAATTTGGATTTGGGGGCTGTGGCCAACGTCACTGCAGATTCTAGGAAGGATCCCTCACTGGTAACTGAATGACATTTTGGTTCATCTCAGTATCTCATTCACAAATGATCTTACACGGGGCATGGACAAGTAATGTCGGTGAAGCTATCTTTTCAAGCTGCTGTGCTGGGAGCTCCCATGACCTTTCTGCCTGGGTGGATGTTTGCCTTCCTGAAACTGTCCAGCAAATGTTCACAGTAGTCATGTAGTGCCTCAGCCCCGAGTCTCTGCACATGTGTTCTTTTCTCTGAATCCCGGATGCTTTAGATGAGGTTTGTTTGATTGTTTCTGAGACTTTGGATCTACAAAGTTTCAGATCACACAGTCATTTGTGAAGCAGTCATCAAGCAGAGCATGGTTTGAAATGTATCACTTCCCTATGAGCTGCTTTCTGAGAGTCATGGGACATGGGGAAAGGATGGAGAAAAGCCTCTGTGAGGGGAAAAAGTGCAGAGCTCTTAAGATGATGAAATGCTGGTGTGTTCCTAGCATTCAATTTTTCAGTGTAATCATCCCAGAGCAAGGATTTCCCAGGAAATCATGAAAGGTATTTTTTTCTATTTTAAGATTAGCAAGATGGTACATTTATTTAATAAGAAGCTAGTCTTGCCAATAACCAGATGCTTAAGTCTTTCAAAACTCCTGTTGATGACCAACAATGCAAACAGTGGATATTTGGTGAACTTCTTGTATGCAGACTTCTGTTCTAGTAGCTGCATAAAAATATATGAAAAATACTCAGGATTCTTAAAATTTCATTGAGGAGAACAAAATAAGAAAGCATAATAGCAAAATAATAAAAACATTTGTAAGTGGACTGTAGCCCTCCAGGCTCCTCTATCCATGGAATTCTCCAGGCAAGAATACTGGAGTGGGTAGCCATTTCCTCCTCCAGGGGATCTTCCCCATCCAGGGGTTGAACCCAAGTCTCCCCCATTGCAGGCAGATTCTTTACCATCTGAGCCACCAGGGAAGCTCCCCGCCGGCACCCCCCCCACCCCCTGCACCAAAAGAAAACATTTGTAAGGGGCCATAAAAACTGAGAAAGAACCAACCCCACCAGAGTTGGATGGTACATTCCAGAATAATGAAAGTTAAGTTTGCAGGAGATTTTCACAGTATTGTAGGAATATACCTATTTTACCTATACTATGGAAACATACCTGTAACAGCTAGCTTGCTCAGTGTAGACACTTAATAAATGGGTGTTGTATAGGTAGTATGGGGATAGAATTCAAACTTGCTTTGGTTTTGTTTTAACCCCGAGTTATATATCCAAAGACAAAGACAGGTTCCTTCAAAATAACAGCAAAATTCTATTAGCCCATGAACTTGAAATTGTCGTGGGCTGTCTGCAAATCTGTGTTTTTCATGGCTCAGAGCAGAAGGCATTGGGGTTGGTTCTTTCTCTTCATTCGCTAGGATTCCCTCCCACCAGTGAACATTTATGCCGAATAAAGAATTTTAAGACTGGATCTGGTATTACCACTATGTGTGTGTTTTCATTCAACAGTCCTCACCCTAACTTCACTAGAGGGTGTATTTGGTCCTATGTGTGTCAAAGACCAAATTATAGAAGCCAAAAAAGATGCAGTCCATGAACCTGGAGAGAGTAGAGTGTTTGGGTGCCAAAATTTCAAGGGAAAAAATACATGGGCAAACTGCTTGCCATTAGAAGCTATTTTCTTGGCACATTTGATTAAAGTGTATGCAAGCCTGACAGCTTTCTCCAGGCATCAACTGTCATGAATTTGTTCCAGTTCATAACCATTTAGGATTTTCCACCACTCCGTCAACTTTCAAAGAAGAGGGTTAACTTCGTGCCCTCAAATGGAATTGGAAGTAGTTTGTTAATCCCTTTTAATCGGCTACTCCTGTAACCAAATGCACATGCTTGTTTTTTTTTCCTAGTTCAATTGTTAATGTTATTAAATTGGCCATTGGAAACGAAATCGTTCTATAGATATTTCCTGTACGGTTTCTTAAGGCTGTCTCATGCTGCAGGGTCTTTTGTGAGAGAACAATGGATTTTTATCATTTTCAATGATTGCCCTAACTTTTTACAGATGCCATCCCGCCCACTTTCTACAGACCATACTTTAGAATTGTCCGATTTGACGTCTCCTCGATGGAGAAGAATGCTTCCAATTTGGTGAAGGCCGAGTTCAGAGTCTTTCGTTTACAGAACCCAAAAGCCAGAGTGCCTGAACAACGGATCGAGCTGTATCAGGTAATTTTGTTTCGGTTGTTTGAATGGACAATGAGTTTTAAGTCTTAGGGTAAAGGACTTACTACAGACTGAGATTTTTCTGAACTGATACGTCATTTTCTACACTCACAGTCATGGGACAGGCCCTTATTTGTTATTCCTCTCATAATGACAGCTTATTCCTGAGTTGATCAGGAAGGCAGAACCTTTAATGTGAAGGGGGGAAACTTTGAGTGTAAATGGCTGGAATGACCATCCTCTGGAAAGCTCCAGTCCTGAAATTCACCCCTTACTCTGGAAAGTCAGATGGTACAAGACCCATCCCGCCCCAAGGAGAGAAGTCAGCTACCTTTCTTTTCTCATCTGATGGCCATCTCTTTCTCCTTTTCTTCCCTTCCTGTTGTCTCCTCTCCATCCTTGTTCCTCTCTTTTCTTCCTGTCTTTGCTACCTCCTGTCTCTTCACTAACCTCATCCAGCCTCCTCTTTCTCTCTGGTTCGACTCAGGCTTTCCAGTCCATCCCCCACCAAATGCACATCCTCTGTTCACCTCTGCCCTCCATTATTTCAGGCAGCCCTGGCATCTCATCTCCCTAAGATCTCATCTTATCATCCTCATCTCATCTCACTGGGTAGCAGTGTCAAAAGATGGTGATGATGGTGGTGATGATGATGGTGATGATGCTGATGATGATGATGGTGATGATGGTGATGAGTGATGGTGATGATGCTGATGATGATGATGGTGATGATGGTGATGAGTGATGCTGCTGCTGCTGATGGTGATGATGGTGATGAGTGATGGCGATGATGCTGCTGCTGATGATGGTGATGATGGTGATGATGATGGTGATGATGCTGATGATGATGATGGTGATGATGCTGATGATGATGATGGTGATGATGATGGTGATGATGCTGATGATGATGATGGTGATGATGGTGATGAGTGGTGATGCTGCTGCTGCTGATGGTGATGATGGTGATGAGTGATGGTGATGATGCTGCTGATGATGATGGTGATGATGGTGATGATGATGGTGATGATGGTGATGATGATGGTGATGATGGTGATGAGTGATGCTGATGATGATGACGGTGATGATGGTGATGATGGTGATGATGGTGGTGAGTGATGGTGATGATGCTGCTGATGATGCTGATGATGATGGTGATGATGGTGATGAGTGATGGTGATGATGCTGATGATGATGATGGTGATGATGGTGATGAGTGATGCTGCTGCTGCTGATGGTGATGATGGTGATGAGTGATGGTGATGATGCTGCTGATGATGATGGTGATGATGGTGATGATGATGGTGATGATGGTGATGATGATGGTGATGATGGTGATGAGTGATGCTGATGATGATGACGGTGATGATGGTGATGATGGTGATGATGGTGGTGAGTGATGGTGATGATGCTGCTGATGATGCTGATGATGATGGTGATGATGGTGATGAGTGATGGTGATGATGCTGATGATGATGATGGTGATGATGGTGATGAGTGATGCTGCTGCTGCTGATGGTGATGATGGTGATGAGTGATGGTGATGATGCTGCTGATGATGATGGTGATGATGGTGATGATGATGGTGATGATGGTGATGATGATGGTGATGATGGTGATGAGTGATGCTGATGATGATGACGGTGATGATGGTGATGATGGTGATGATGGTGGTGAGTGATGGTGATGATGCTGCTGATGATGCTGATGATGATGGTGATGATGGTGATGAGTGATGGTGATGATGCTGATGATGATGATGGTGATGATGGTGATGAGTGATGCTGCTGCTGCTGATGATGATGATGGTGATGAGTGATGGTGATGATGCTGCTGATGATGCTGATGATGATGGTGATGATGGTGATGAGTGATGCTGATGATGATGACGGTGATGATGGCAGTGATGATGACGGTGATGATGCCAAGTTACTGAGAGGTGAGAGATGTTCTTAACAGCTTATTACTCATGTGGCATCAGCATGACCCAAGATCTTTAGGGGATTCTGATGCACATGAAAGCACTGCTCTAAAAGCCCTGAGTCTTGTAGGGGAGGCAGACATGGTCGGTGATGATGGTGGTGATGATGGTGATGAATGATGGTGGTGATGGTGGTGGTGATGGTGGTGATGGTGGTGATGATGGTGGTGGTGATGGTGGTGGTGATGGTGGTGATGATGGTGGTGGTGATGGTGGTGATGATGATGGTGATGAATTATGGTGATGATGATGATGGTGATGCTGCTGCTGCTGCTGATGGTGATGAGTGATACTGATGATGATGATGGTGGTGATGCTGATGATGCTGATGATGATGATGGTGATGATGGTGATGAGTGATGCTGATGATGATGACGGTGATGATGGCAGTGATGATGATGGTGATGATGCCAAGTTACTGAGAGGTGAGAGATGTTCTTAACAGCTTATTACTCATGTGGCATCAGCATGACCCAAGATCTTTAGGGGATTCTGATGCACATGAAAGCACTGCTCTAAAAGCCCTGAGTCTTGTAGGGGAGGCAGACATGGTCGGTGATGATGGTGGTGATGATGGTGATGAATGATGGTGGTGATGGTGGTGGTGATGGTGGTGATGGTGGTGATGATGGTGGTGGTGATGGTGGTGGTGATGGTGGTGATGATGGTGGTGGTGATGGTGGTGATGATGATGGTGATGAATTATGGTGATGATGATGATGGTGATGCTGCTGCTGCTGCTGATGGTGATGAGTGATACTGATGATGATGATGGTGGTGATGCTGATGATGCTGATGATGATGATGGTGATGATGGTGATGAGTGATGCTGATGATGATGACGGTGATGATGGCAGTGATGATGATGGTGATGATGCCAAGTTACTGAGAGGTGAGAGATGTTCTTAACAGCTTATTACTCATGTGGCATCAGCATGACCCAAGATCTTTAGGGGATTCTGATGCACATGAAAGCACTGCTCTAAAAGCCCTGAGTCTTGTAGGGGAGGCAGACATGGTCATAGTGAATATGTCATAGTGTCATATAAACACGGTACGTAGGGGGCAGAGTTGGAAAGATTTCACTATGGACTTGATGTTTGGGTGGGGCCTCAAGAAGTGTCTGTTAAAGCAGGATGAGGGATGGTCATTCTTGACAGAAGGAGTCACCTGTGCAGAAACAGGGTCTCCTTTGAAGGGGCCTGTAGAAGATACTATAGAGATGGTGCTCAGTGCTAGCGGGTGAGGAAAGACTCAGGGAGAGGGTTGCCCTCCAGGGAAGGCATGTAAAAGGAGATAAACAAGGTCAAGAACAGACCCAAGAAACCCAATGTTATAGAGCAAACATGTGAGACAGTATGACTGAGAAGCGGGCATATCTGAGGGAATGAGAGGAATTGACATGTGTAGGTGGAAACCTCTAATTGTCCTGGATTGTAAACGTTTGGAAATTTGGTGAAGACTTTTCTTTGCATTTATTAGGAAAATGGAAAAATTATCATACAAATAAACGTTGGTTATGAAATCTCAGAGAATGAAGTTAAAGCTGTTAACAGTTTTCAAATACTAGTTAACATGTGTGTTCATGAAAAGTGATTCTTACTTATTATAATGGATCCTCAGGTACCTTCCTTGGAGACCTTCGAATTTTAAGGCATGTTCTAAAAGCATCAGACAGAGTCACCTTTCTGTGTACCAGACCCTCTGCTAAGCCCTTTATTAATATTATCTCTGCTCTCACAGCTCTGCTATGAAGTTTGCATGATGAGGCATCTTTTTTTTCCCCCATTTATTGACACATAGGCACATAACCTTGTATTAGTTCAAGCTGTACAATATAAGGATTTAATATATGTATATATATTGCAAAATGATCACCACAGTAGGTTCAGTTAACACCCATTGCTTCACATACTCACATGTCTGTTTTCCTTTGTGGTGAGAACTGCTAAGATTTACTCTAGTAGCAACTTTCAAATATTCCATCTAGTATTGCTAACTATGGTCACTGTGTTGTACATTACATGCCTAGAACTTACTCATCATGTAACTGGAAGTTTGTGCCTTTGGACCACCTTCACCCATTTAAAATATTCTTTCTACTCCTGTATTCTTTCTTATTTTTACCGAAGGTGCTGAGTCACAGAGAAATTAAGTCCCTTGGCCAGAGTCACAGAGCTATGAGGGGGCAGGGCTGGGATACAAGTCCAACTCTGACTCCCAAGTGCTCACTCCTCACCACATTTGCTGTTTGTAGCAAATCCTTTCCTACCTCTTTGCCTCAAAATCAGCCAGAATAGAAGAAAAATAAGAGAAACTAGGCCGGCCAGAGGGTGGAGTGATATTTGGAGGGAAAGCAAAGACTGAGTTCTCTGAAAAAGCAGCTTGATCAAAGTTAGTCAGAGATATTAAAAGATGATTTGAAAATTAAAAACATGATTCCCTGTCCTCCTTTTTCTTCTTTTTTCAATTAAGATGCTCTTACATGCCTCCCTGTACAGATGGATTGTGCTCTCTGGCCCTGTTTTAATTATGTGACATGTGACTTCAGTTAATTGAAGGCAAGGTTTGTTAGGTTTTGTTGCCTGTAACATAAGCTGCTAAATCACTATTATTCTTTGGCTCCTGACTTTTTGCCCTGAGGTGTGACCTCTGATAGTGGAATACTGATGGTTTGTCTTCCTCACAGAGGCCGTCTCATCTCCAGGAGGGGATCTGTACTTGGAGGCTGCAATTTAGAGGACTTTAATGAGTCCTCAAGGGATGTGTACATTCCCAGAGGTTACTGCAGCACTGGCCGCCCCATGACATGAGCAGCAAGCTCTGTTCCAGTTAAAGTCCCCAAACTGGAAAAGATGGGGCTTCCCTGGTGGCTCAGCAGTAAAGAATCTGCCTGCCAAGCAGGAGACACGGGTTTGATCCCTGAGTTGGGAAGATCCCCTGGAGTAGGAAATAGCAACCCACTCTAGTATTCTTGCCTGGACAGAGGAGCCTGGCGGACTATAGCCCATGAGGTCTCAAAGAGACGACTTAGCGACTGAACAACAATTGGAAAAGGTACAGCTCAAGATGGAAGCCCATTGAATGGAGACGGTGACCTTGGGTTTGTTCAATGTCACTGAACACAGGAATCTGGGAAGGAGGTAGTTTTAAGGAAAATAAGGAAGACTAACATCTCCTTACCCATCTAGAGCTCAGCTATGTTGCAACCTAACCTCCTGAAACACAGCCAAGGTCCAGAAGTAAGTCAGAGAGATCCCTGAACACCTTCACAGAAGACTCAGCACACATGCAGCTGAATCACTGGAAAGGCAGCCTTTGGTCCTCTCTGGGACCAAGAAATTTGAAGCACTGGCTAGGAAGGAGCGCTGGAGGAAGACACTCTGACAGGAGGAGGTGAACCTTTGGATTTGCAGTGTTTGCCAGTGCACCCCAGTGATGCCACTTCAGATCAAGTCACAGAATGCAATGTCTCTTGTGGACAATTTTCCTAAATCTTATCCTGTTTGTAGTTAACCCAGTCTTTGTCTCTGTGGCACCCTGCCTGCCTTCTGATACCTGCTGTGGCCTCATTGGAAATCCCATTTTGGCTTGTTTTTCTCCAACTTTCCACCTGCCTTCAGTGCATTCGGAAGTCTTTGCAGCCTTCAGTGGTAAAGCTCTCTGGTATAAAATTCCCTTCTGTCAGGGGACAGAAACAGATGCTTATGATAACAGCCTTGAGTTACGTAGGTGAGGCTAAATTATATTCAGGTAATAACTTGAACTCATGCCATAAAATGCTAGAGAGTTTTATATCCAAAATTGCTTAAAGGTTATTTTGAAAAGTAAAAGACTTACATGGACAGATCTTTAGCTGTTTGGAGAGCTCAACCATTCAGAAGGACAAAGCCTCTGAAATTTCTAGATGCCCTTTGATTACTGTATTACTTAACACATAGCTGACAAGCCTACTTCCTAGAGGAAAAAGATAGGATCACTAGGAAGAGGTTTTCAGGGTGTTTAGATGGTTGTATTAGATGATTTATTAGGATTATTCAGGACATTGATTTTAAGCAGGGGAAGAGTATGTGGGTGTGTGCTCATGTGCGCTCACATGTGGGTGTAGCAGATACTCCCCTACCTATAAAAGCCCTGGGGGAGCTTCTACAAGGCCTGCCCATAGCCTCTTTCCTGGAGATTCTGATTGTCCCTGGAAAGGAAAAGATTTCCCTGTGGACAGATGTGGTTTCCAAGAGCTCTCCTTGTGATTCAGATGTGGTCATTTGCCATGGGCATCACAGATTTAAAACATATCCCAAGGTTGGGGGTTATTCTGTCCCATGCTTGTAGATGGTTACTCTTTCTAGAGTCAGAATCCCAGGCAGGAAAGACCTAAGACAGCATTTCTGGGAGCAAGCTCAGAGTTAGTTTCATCTGGGGTTCTGCATCTGTTGATTTCTCCCTGCCCGGGAGAGTCAAGACACCCGAGCTTCTGTGGAAATCATGTTTAATTTGGCAAGGCAACTCTCTCCTTCCCCTCTCTACAGAATAGTCTGTCAGAGCCGTGATGAATGGTGGTAACATAAAACCGTCCTGTCCTCCTCCTACCCCTGACTTCTGTTAGGTTCACAGACTCCAAAGAGCATGTACTGGTGTGATCATGATATGACTTCAGATGGACAGCAACATCACACGGAATAGGAAAGGGATAAAGCCTTCTGATATGAAGGGAAAGAGGAAAACGGAAATTTTTTTCCAAATAGCAGTGACCCTTACTGTATTTTTAGAGATCTATGCCAAAGGCAGCCTTTATTGAAATGTGCTCCGATAAAGCTCCAGTGCTCTGGGAATGTTTTTGAACCTACTAATACTTAGTAGAGCTCTCAGCCTTTTTGGAAAATTGAATACATCTTTATTTGATTAAATCACGCTTGTATTTATGATTAAAATCATGCCCAGAGTTATGAGAAAAGGGAAAAAATAGGAAAGAGGAATCTTCTTCAATTTGGATATCGCCAGCATGAGCAAGTGAATCTGCTACCTTAGAGGAAGCTAAGTCCTCAAATTTACAAGTGAAGAAATGACTCACCAATAAATCAATAAGTTATTTAAGAGTGTCTACGACCTTGTGGCCACATGGGACCACCAAGGAATACTTGTGTTTAGGGATACTGACCTCCAAAGACCTTGGACCTTCCAGCTATTTATAGCTTCCTCTCACCAACTTATACCCTTTTCACACTTACTGCCCTTTTTTTAAAAAAAATTGAAGTCAAGTTGATTTATAATGTTGTGTTAGTTTCTGTTGTATAGCAAAGTGATTCAGTTATATATATACATATATATGTATATATATTCATTGTCAAGTTCTCTTCCCTTATGGATTATTACAGAATATTGAGTATGCTTCCCTGTGGTATACAGTAGATCCTTGAACTCTTAATTTACGCCCATCCCCCTCCCTTTTCATAAGTTTTTTTTTTCTGACTGTGGTTCTGCTTACTGCTCATTTCAAACTTTATCACCTCTAGGATAATAAGATTTGTACCTTTATAACTTTTGCGATTAGTTCCTGTTTAACCGGCTACCCCAGATTTTATGGCCTCAAATACCAAATTTGTATCGATTTTTAGGAGTCAGAAACTTGGACAGGATTTGACTGGGCTGTTCTGCTGCTCCATGTGGCTTTGACCTGGGTCACTTGATGGTGTGCAGGTGGCAGCTGGGCTGAACTGGATGATCTAGAATGAATTTGCTTCTAAGCTTGGAGCTGGGATGGGATGACTGAGCCCCTCCTCCTCTCTAAGTAGTTTCAGGATGTACCCATGTGGTCTTCCCAGAACAGGAGTCAGGCTTTTTTACCTGAGGCTCAGCGGCCTAGGTATCCAAGGCAGAAGCTGCCAGTCCACTTAAAGACAAGGTCCAAACCTAGCAGAGCTTCCCTTTCACCTTATTCTATTGATCAAATGTGCTACAACCCAGGCAAAATTCAAAGGGAAAGGAAATAGACTCCATCTCTTGATAGAAAGAGTCAAAGAAGTTGCACCCATTCTTAATCTGCCACATCAACACACTGTACAGGGTCATAGAAAACTCTGGGTGAGCGTCTCCTAGCATTGGTACCAGAATTGATGCCAGTCATCCAGCAATATGGAAGAAAAGCTATGACAAACCTAGACAGCATATTAAAGAGCAGAGACATCACTTTGCTGACAAAGGTCCAGATAGTCAAAGCTATGGTTTTTCCAGTAGTCATGTATGGATGTGAGAGTTAGACCATAAAGAAGGCTGAGCACCGAAGAACTGTACTTTTGAACTGTGGTGCTGGAGAAGACTCTTGAGAGTCCCTTGGGCTGCAAGGAGATCAAACCAGTCAATCCTAAAGGAAATCAACCCTGAATATTCATTGAAAGGACTGATGCTGAAGCTGAAGCTCCAATACTCTGGCTACCTGATGTAGAAGAGCTGACTCATTGGAAAAGACCAAGATGCTGGGAAAGATTGAGAGTAGAAGGGATGACAGAAGGTGTGATGGTTGGATGGCATCACTGACTGACTCGATGCACATGAGTTTAAGCAAGTTTCAGAGGTAGTGAAGGAAAAGGAAGCCTGGTGTGCTGCAGTCCACACTCTGCAAAGAGTCAGAGTTCAAACTTAGTGACTGCAATGGCACCCCGCTCCAGTACTCTTGCCTGGAAAATCCCATGGACGGAGGAGCCTGGTGGGCTGCAGTCCATGGGGTTGCGAAGAGTCAGACATGACTGAGCGACTTCACTTTCACTTTTCACTTTCATGCATCGGAGAAGGAAATGGCAATCCACTCCAGTGTTCTTGCCTGGAGAATCCCAGGGACGGGGGAGCCTGGTGGGCTGCTGTCTATGGGGTCGCACAGAGTTGGACATGACTGAAGCGACAATGACTGAGCGACTTCACTTTCACTTTTCACTTTCATGCATCGGAGAAGGAAATGGCAATCCACTCCAGTGTTCTTGCCTGGAGAATCCCAGGGACGGGGGAGCCTGGTGGGCTGCTGTCTCTGGGGTCGCACAGAGTTGGACATGACTGAAGCGACTTAGCAGCAGCAGAACAACATAAATGATCTCGCCATATATATCAAACTCAGCTTGTGCCTTGCAGTTGCTCAGGGTCTGGTGGAGGAACCGATGTGTAAATGGTGTTTCAACAGTACCGTCTTTCTGCTAATTGAAATAAACCCAAGAGACTTCTAGGGCACAATCTAGAGAATCCAGAGGAATGCCTCAGAATTGATTCCTTCCAGAAGGGAATTGTGAGAATTTGGCAACATCCTACCTTCTTCGTTTGATTCCTTGGGTGGACAGGCAGATAATTCCAAGATAATACACCATCTGCCTGAATCAAGATATTTATTTGAGCCCAGCAATATTTATAGCAGAAATATCTGAATGCATCAGCTTGAGATAGAAGTAGGTTTGGTGAATTACTATGCACAGTATTTTTTTTCATTTGCTAGCTCACTAGTCACCCTTAATGAGACAGCATGGTGTAGTGTTCAGTGGTGTGAGTATTGTGATCTAAATTTTCTTAATAATTCCAGTTCACTTGCTGTTCATTGTAAGGGTGAAATAAAACCATGTATATAACTGCTGGATGGAGAGTGGGCAGTTGATCTCTGTTAGTTCCCTTTCTTCCTTGTCATCTCTTAGATTTTGACTTCTAAGTCTTTACTTCCTCCAAGAGGAAGAGCCTTTTACAAAATTATCTATCAAAGTCAGTTGCCAGATTATTTTTAGGTTAATTTATTAGCTTGAGGCCACTAAAAAAAAAACAAAAGAACTCCTTGATGCAGTGTGATGTACTGGGTTGATACATCATGAAACATCAGGAGAGATGTCATCTTCTCACATGGAGCTAGCGTGAGACCACAGAGGTTGCTGTCAGATAGCTTGCTAGAATACAGTCTGCTGGTGGTTCTCTGTTAATCAGCAGAAGATAAATGTGTTGGGGTGAAATGAGCTCAGTGGAGTTCCAAGGAAACAGATTTCCTGACCTTGGGCATAAGAAGGGCAGTAGTGATGTTTATTTTTGTAGAGATGGAGCATTCAGCTTCAATTGAAGTTACCTTTGCCTTAATAAGGGACTCCCACCCCACTCACTCCAGTGCTCTTGCCTGGAGAATCCCAGGGATGGCAGAGCCTGGTAGGCTGCTGTCTATAGGGTCACACAGAGTCGGACACCACTGAAGCGACGCAGCAGCAGCAGCACCCCACCTCTACTGTATACTCTATCACAACTTTGACGAACAGAAGTAAAATACAATCTGTCCTTCTGCTTTTCCTCATCCCTTTCTTTAATCCTTTGGATTTTATTTTATTTATTTTATTTTTTTGGACTGTGCTGTATGGGTGGGATCTTAGTTCCCCAACCTGGGATTGAACCCTTGCTCTCTGAAGTGGAAGCACAGAATCCTAACCACTGGACCTCCAGGGAATTTCCAATCCTTGGATTTTAATGCCTAGTTGGATTTGCATTTAGACAGGCTTGTCGAATGTGATGATTTCTTATCTTTAGAGATCTCTTGCAAGGCTATACAAAAACAGTGGCTAAATCTAAGTCACATCCATTTATCTCTGGCTTCAAACTGTACAATACACAAGAAATGACTTTTCAGAGTTGCAAGTGAAAGCGTGACTTGATGGTTATGGAGCAAAATAAATAAACGAAGATTTTAGTGGGAAGGAGTGAATCACCCACCACTTTAAATAAACATCATATCTCATCTCTGAGAAAGATTTTAAACTATGCACACCCCTAAGGCTTTACAGTGAAAATTCAAAGTAGATGGCCTCAACTTGCTTTTTAAGGGACTCTAAAGCTGCAATTCAACCCTGAACATTCACTCACAGGACTGATGCTAAACTGAAGCTACAATAATTTGACCACCTGACGTGAAGAGTTGACTCATTGGGAAAGACCCTGATGCTGGGAAAGATTGAAGGCAAAAGAAGAGGGCAGCAGAGGATGAGATGGTTAGATGGTATCACCAACTAATTGGACATGAACTTGAGCAAACTCGGGGAGATAGTGGAGAACAGGGAAGCCTGGCGCACTACAGTCCATGGGGTCACAAAGAGTCAGACACAACTTGAGTGACTGAACAACAACAAAACTGCAGAATGAAGGATGAGGTTCTTGTCATTGCAAGGACCAGAGTACTCAGTGGGGTTAATGAAAACTGCACCCTTTTCCTGATCCCAAACCCATGCATGTGCACATGCGCATATATGCCATCGTGCCGCACACACACACACACACACACGCACACGCACACACACACACACACAGTTCAGCTTTCAGTTCTCATATTGCCCAAGGGTTTATAAAATATAAAGAGGTCAGCCAAGAAAACTGACTGTCTGTTAAATTAGACTTGCAAAAAGTGCCACTGCAAAAAAAAGTTATACTGTGCTCCTGTTGTCCAGAATTTTACAGCATACAATCCCCTTAATACTGATCCTGACTCTGGCGCCACATTGGAGACACACGCGGTATAGTAACCCACTTAAAAAAAATGCCATGAGGTATAATAAACACTTTGTTTGCACAAGGCTATTAATATCTCAGGTCTTTGCAAACTGATCGAATGACATGCTCGCCTCGTAAGGAAATTGGATCGTTATCATTTGCATTAAGTTATGACGTTACGCAGAGTCTAGGAACCCTGTGAGTAGACAGGACCCCAAAAGTGGTGCAAACAGCCTCCCTTCCCCACTGTATAAAAAAAAATGTCAATAATCATGCAATTGTAACTAATTCTCTATTCTTTTGCATAATGCGGCTCAGTAACCATGTTGATAATTATCACTGACATATGCATTACTAACCATGTGCAGGGCATTATTTTAAGTGCTTTATAATGATTGATTCATTTAATCACTATAATAATCCTATTGTTGTCTTAATTTTACAAATGAGGAAACGGAGGCACAGAGAAGTTGAGCAACTTGTCCAGGCCACACAACTTGGAAGAGACAGAGCCCGGATTTGAACCCAGATGGCCTAGCTCGAGAGGCTGTGCTGTTGCTTACTTTATCCTACTGGTAGGAGGATCGCAGGCTTCAGAGTTGGGCCAGTGTGGGTTCCAAGAGTGGCTTTGGGGAATCTGAGAAAGGCACAGCACCGAAATGATTTCTCTATCTGTTAAAAGTAAATAAAAACACCTAGTTGCCCGGGATTTTGTAAGGCATGAGCAAATGCATGGAAATTCCTAGCACAATGAGTCTACTCAATGGTTAGTACTATTGTTATTCCCAAAGCACTGATTTTGAACTTTTATGAGAAACCATCTCTTACATTTGCAATCTTTTCAAAATCTCTTAGTAATGAGAACACTCACCTTGGACCCTAGCTCTCTGGGTCCTGGGTGTGCCGTGGCTGTCCCCCGAGTTTGCTTCAGGACTTCCTTAAATAATATTTTCAACTCACTCTGCAGGTGGTGGTCTCATTCAATTGCTGGTGAGCAGCTCTGGGTAGGAAAGAAAAGGAACATTGCAGCCAGTCAGCCCTGGGTTCACCTTTTGCCTTTTTTTGTTTACTAATATTAGTTTTTTGCTCTTACAAATCACTCATCTCTCTGAGCCTCAGTTTTTCATCATCCGATGGAGATACAGTTCTTGTCTAATGAGTTGCTGTGAAGAGAGCACCACTGTAGAGTGTCTGGCACATTGGCTGTGTCAGGAGTGGATTATTTTCATCAGGGTTTTGCTTGTCATCTAGAACTTGTTTATATTTCCCCTAGAGTGGGTTTGTGATCGTAAAACTACTCCTCAGTGATGTCAGCCATCTCTGGTTGGATGATGTCATTCATCGCTAGTTGGATGAGGTCTCCTCTGACCCATTTCCGGGGATCAGCAGAGCAGAGCAGGATTATGGGAACAGCCGAGGTGTTAGCGCTCTGGATGTTTGCTTTATCAGACCTCTGACGCAGCTCTGATGAGTTGACTCTGCGATGTATCTGGCTTTTCTTTTTGAAGAAACCATTACAGAATGGCCGACCCCAGTGAGGATGTCTTTGTGCCTCTGCCTCACCACCTCACAGATAGGCTCGATACCTGCTTCCGGTGTTGACTTCAATTGTTTTATTTTCATTTTATAATTGTATGCCAATTTTTCTATTGACTCCACCAGGGTAAAAATTGTTCCAAAGAAGGATATATGTTTATTTCCTGGTAGCAACAGTAATCAGAATATTTGGGGGAACTTTTGCTTTAGAACTGTTTAGAACCTACAAATACTGAACTGGGAATTCTTTCAATGGAGATGAATCTATATTTTTGAAAGATCCTGTTGATTCTTGAAAATGGCCAAAATGGCCAGGTTTTTGTTTTTTTTTGAGAAATTTGTTTTGATTCAGTATTTCCGCACTTCCTGTTTTTGGCTGTGCTGGGTCTTCACTGCGACATGCAGGCTTCTCTGGTTGCAGTGTGTGGGATCTAGAGCACGTGGGCTCAGTAGTTGCAGTCCATAGACGCTATGGTTGTAGCGCATGGACTTAGCTGCTCTGCAGCATGTGGACTCTTAGTTCTCTGACCAGGGATCGAACCTGCATCCCCTGCACTGGAAGGCAGATTTTTTTTTTTTTTTTAAACCACCGGACCACCAGGGAGATCCCAGCCAACAAAGTTTTAATGAAAGTCAAAAATAAAAATAGCTAAGTTGATTTTCCTGTGTGATTTAAACTGTTGAATGGATGGATCCAAAATCCAACCACTTCTAACTTCTCTGCCTCTATTTACACTGGTTCCAGGACTTGGACTTTTGTAAAGGCCTCATCTCACTGTTTGCACCCTGGCCCCGTTCAAGGCCATTTGCAACACGGCAGTGGGGCTGATTTCTCCCAAGAGGTTGCTTAGATCCAAATCTCCTGCCCAGAGCCCTGTTGAGGCTTCTTACCTCACTCTGTATAAGAGCCAACAACCTTCTTGTGCCTCGTGAGGCCGTCCCTGACCCACTGCTCACTCGTCCCCCAGCCATGACTGGCGCCACTCGAAGGGTTCTTCATCCTCCCTCTTTGCTGCTCCTCGCCCTGGGCTCACCTCCTCCTCACGTCTGCAGCTGCTGTTCCTTCCACCCACAATGCTCTTTTCTGCTTCCCAGAAGCCTCTCTCTCATCATTCCTTCAGATTTTTCTTCAAGTGTCACTCACTCAGAGACCTCCCTGGCCACCCTATGTGATATCTCAAGGTCCCTCTTCCTAACATGTACCATCCCCGTTTTTCACTGTTTCTCCTCCATACCCATGTCCTGTGGTACACTTGATCTTCTCTATCTTCATCTTATTTATGATCTTGTCTGTACCTCTGGGGATAAACTCCCAGAACAGCACGTAGTGCATAGGTGATGCTCGA
Source organism: Cephalophus harveyi (assembly GCA_006410635.1). Classification (NCBI taxonomy): domain Eukaryota; kingdom Metazoa; phylum Chordata; class Mammalia; order Artiodactyla; family Bovidae; genus Cephalophus; species Cephalophus harveyi. The sequence goes on from SJYT01053361.1 coordinate 162,194, forward strand.
CAAACATCTTTGAATACACTGAAGGAACATTTCAAAATAAGATTTAAGTACAAGGAACACTGTGGAAATAAGAGTGTAACATCATCAGGGGACTCTTGAGAAACATCGTTTATTTGGATTTGGAAATTCTGGTAGATTTGTTTTAACCATAGCCGTATAGCTATTTATGAAGAAAGAAACATGGATAGCTACCCATTTTCTGTTACTTATTCAGAGCTACTTCTGGTTAAGTGAATAATAACCATGTAGATAAAATACATACATATGTATATAATAAATTAGTGAAATTGATACTCTTGGGTCACCCATCAACACGGTAGAAAAGACAGGCTTTTTGTTTTTTTAGACTCATTACCTTAGAGTCACACCCCCTAAATTAAAGGGCTCAGCTGAATGTGAGCTGGGACTTGAATTATAGTACAGGTCACATGGGTTGTTGGGAGCCAGGAAGAAAGAGAAGGGGGTTGGAAGTGTGTTCCCTAAGTATGCGTGTATTCGTGTCGAGTTGCAGCAGGATTGGAGGGGAGATTGAATGAGGAAATTAAGATATGGCCTCAGAGAGCTTGAGGTTTTGTTGGCGGGACTCATTCACCTCATGGTAGGAAATAACCCAGTCGTTATCAGCATCCTCAGTACTGATCTCTGTGGTTTGGCCCCAAGGATCAACTAGAACTACGGTCTTGACTTTGTTTCCCTTCAGATTCCATCACTGATGGTTGGAAGGCTCGTGCCTCTTTCCTTGCCTGTGAGGATGTGACTTGTGACTTCTTGAATCATTTTCTCTGTTGTGTGATTTGCATCCAATGGTCTTGTGAATGCTGTTGAGCTGCAGAGCATCAGAGACTTTCCATTTACACAAAGGACTCCTTCATCCTCCAGACCTGTAGAGATGCATTTGCTTGTTTATACAGATGTGCAGTCAGCACAAAGGCCTGTGTATGGAGACTGAAAAAAAGTGAAGGAAACAATAGGGAATTATGAGGTGTTTCCATCAAAGAGGAGAGGCTTTCCTCTGTGTGTGTGTGTGTGTGTGTGTTGGCTTCCCTGGTAGCTCAGCTGGTAAAGAATCTGCCTGCAATGCAGGAGACCCTGGTTCGATTCCTGGGTCTGGAAGATTCTCTGGAGAAGGGATAGGCTACCCACTCCTGTATTCTTGGGCTTCCCTGGTGGCTCAGATGGTAAAGAATCTGCCTGCAATGCAGGAGACCTGAGTTCAATCCCTGGGTTGGGAAGATCCCCAGGAGAAAAAAAATGGCAACCCACTCCAGTATTCTTGCTTGGAGACTCCCCATGGACAGAGGATTCTGGCAAGTTATAGTCCATGGGGTTGCAGAGTTGGACACAAATGAACGACTAAGCACGTATCTGTGTATATATTAATATATTGTGTACGTGTATGTATGTGTGTGTATATATGTGGGGATATACATTTGTGTTGTATGTATGTATATGTGTAGCTTGCAAGTATCATTTCCATAAAGGTCATTAAAGCCCTCTGTATGCCATACTTTATTAATTGCACTTGGATCTGTGTAACATAGTAGCATATTAATGTTCATTACTTTGGTCAGTAAAGAGAAAGAGTTAATATCAGACATAATAATGTAGATTTCTCAGCTCCAAAGAGACTACGTTGTCAGGTGAGTCTTCCTTTCAAAGTTGATGTGCATTCTGTAGGCTTCTACTATACAGGATATCATGAAGCTCTTATTGCTAAGTCATTTCAGTCATGTCTGACTCTATGCAACCGCCATAGATGGCAGCCCACCAGGCTCTGCCATTCCTGGGATTCTCCAGGCAAGAACATTGGAGTGGGTTGCCATTTCCTTCTCCAATGCATGAAAGTGAAAAGTGAAAGTGAAGTCGCTCAGTTGTGTCCAACTCTTCATGACCCCATGGACTGCAGCCCACCAGGCTCCTCTGTCCATGAGATTTTCCAGGCAAGTGTATTGGAGTTCTTATGAAGTACAAATTCCTTATAGCCCCCTAGAGGGATACAGACACAGGAGAGCCATGGCAATTACAGGATGTGGTGATGGGAGAAGGAGGCTAAGAGCTGGATCTGTTAGGCCATTTTTTGAAAGATTCATGCAGTATGTGAGCTTGTTAGACACCCACAAGATGACCCAGCGTTGTTCAAGGAGGCTGCAGTTAAACAGGGCTGGGGGGTTATGTTTATGCCTCATGGAAGAGAAGTCTTTACCCAATTCTGCTCTAAGACCCCACTTTCTATTACATAGAAATTCAGCTCTCTTGCTTTTTGTCATCATTTTCATTCCCACAATAAAATATATTAAGTAAGGTAAAATGCTGTATAAAATCATTTACATTGTCTGGTGATGCTTTGTCATCATAGTTAGACAGAGATAAAGATATACAGATACAGATGTCTATCTATGAAGTCTCTGTGAAGTGTGCGTCATATGTATGTATGAAATTCTGAGAAGTAGTTTCTATCACTTCTAAAGGATTGATTGTTCAGGGACTTATATGTCACTTGATCATATATGTTTTTCTAATAAAGTCTGTTAGTCAATAAGAATTTACCAAAGTTGGACCATGTAAACTGCAGTGGAAAATACTCTTTGGAAGAATAAGAAAGTGCTTTTTGCTTTGAAGAACTTCCTAATCAGACTGAGCATCGGAAAATACCCAACCCTGTGTAATGTATGAACGTCTACTGTTATAAGTTGAATTATATCCCTTCAAAATAGATACATAGGCATCCTGACCCTCAGCACTTGAGAACGTGACCTTATTTGGAAATAGGTGCATTGCAGATGTAATTAGTTAACATGAGGTTATACCAGGATAGGGTAGTCTTCTAATTTTATACGGGCAGTATCCTTCTAAGAGGACAGCTGCATGCACATGAAAAGATGTGCAACATCCCCAATTATTATTAATAGAGAAATGCAAGTCAGAACTACAGTGAGGTGTCACCTAACACTGATGGCCATCAGAACGGCCATCAGAAAAAGATTTACAAATAACAAATGCTAAACAGAGTGTGGAGAAAAAGGAATCCTCCTACACTGTTGGGAATAAATTGGCACAGCAGCTATAGAGAACAGTATGGAGGCTCCTTAAAAAACTAAAAATAGAACTATCATATGATCCTACAGTCCCACTCTTGGGTATATATACAGAGAAAATTCTAATTGGAAAAGATACGTGCATCTCAATGTTCATAGGGGCACTATTTACAATAGCTAAGACATGGAAGAACCTAAGTTAACACTGATACATGAATGGATAAAGAAGATGTAGTACAATGATATATACAATAATATACACAAGATATAGACAATGGAATATTACTCAGCCATAAAAAATGAAATAGCGCCATTTGCAGCAACATGGGTCGACCCAGAGTTTATCATACTCAGGAAGTGATGGTTTATGTTTGCCTGACTTCAAAGCCTAGTGTAGGAACCTTTTCCCTACACTAATGATTTCCAAAGGCACTTGGCAAACTCCATGGGTTTTTCAAAGAAATCTAAGGAACTATAGAGGATATGAAATGTCTTCATCAACCCGATGAAGATATTGGATGCATAGTGATTGGTACTATGGCAAGGATAGTTGAGATGCTGAATAGCAAAGTTAAGGTTCAGAGAGATTCTAAAGTGCTAAAAACTCAGGTCAAAAAAGAACTTCAAAGTTACTGGAGACATATATCTAATTTGCATTTAGATTCAAAAATGAACTGTGTCAGTATGTACTAGAACGGTAGTTCTCTGAGTAGTTATGAGACCAGCAGCTGGTGCATCACCGAGGAAGATGTTAGAAATACAAGTTCTTGTGCCCCTCTTATCCCTATTAAATCAGAAACTCTAGAGATGTTTTAATAAGCCCTCTAGTTGTATCAGTGGAGGCTGAAGTTGGAGAACCGCTGGCTAGAAAAACCAACCTCCTTCTCTCCCTTCCTTCATTTCTTTGTCTTTATTCAATGTCATTCCAGAAAGGACTTGGGGTGGAAAATCTGACTTAACGGTTTGTGTAAGAACAAAGGTTTTATTTTATGAAACATTTAGACTCAGTGGTGTGATGTGGCTGCTGCCAAAAATAAAGAGTTGGCATTGGAAATAGTGACCAGAACAAGGGAAGCAAGAGGCAGCCCTCTCCCCATTTGGCATATTCTCTATATTTGCCATATTGCACTATACTGTACCTAGAGTTTGTTGAGGAACTGATTTTCAGAGGGATATTGAAAAGGGGTTTGACAAGGATGGCAGAGCTCCACAAACCTTGTCTTGAAGGAAGAAGTTGAGGAAAGCCCCCTCCTATGATGGAGGGCTGACATAGAGAAGAAAGAGAACTTGACATCTTGTTCCAGAGGGCAGAAAACATACAGTGTTGGAAAGCCCCTTCCACTGGTGTGAACAGGGCAAGATGTTTCCAGGCTTTTTCTGCAAGGTGTTGGCAATCCAGGTAAGTCCCTCAGGCTTTGTCTCCTCCAGCTGTAGTATTTAGATGATAAGGACTAGAATGTCCACTCCACAGGTGTCTGTGAAGACTGAGAAATGTGACAATGTTTCAATATTTGAAAAACTAGCATAATTGTATGATGATGAACCAATGGTACTGTTATTAACTAAGACAAGTTGATGGAAATTTTAAGTTCAAGATGAAGAAAAATTTCAACCTACCAGTTGGCCCAAAGAGGGATGATCTTCCTCAACAAGTAGCAAGTTCACTGTCATGAGAGGTCTTCAGATGAAGACAGAGATGTTAGAGGATGAATTATTTTGGTTTGGAGAGATGGCCCCTAAGTGCCTCTCTGACGCTTGTATTTCATGACACAGAGATTAGTAACTTGAGGTGAGGTCGATCTAAGAGATTGGTGCTTGGAGCTAGCAGAATGAAGGTTTAATTTGGCATTGTCCCATCACTCTGTGCATGCCAATACATACCACAGCAAACATTTTAAACACTGAAATGCATTTAGACCTTAAGTACATTAAAAATCAGGCTTCCCAGGTGGTGCTAGTGGTAAAGAACCTGCCTACCAATGCAGGAGACATGAGGTGCAGGTTTGATCCCTGAGTTGGGAAGATCCCTTGGAGGAGGGCATGGCAACCCACTCCAGTATTCTTGCCTGGAGAATCCCGTGGACAGAGGAAGCTGGTGGGCTACAGTCCATAGAGTTACACAGAGTCAGGCATGACTGAAGCAACTTAGCACGCATGCACATTAAAAACACTTAAAAAGTCCATCCATGTCTCTACAAATGAACCAATTTTGTTCCTTTTTATGGCTGAGTAGTATTTCTTTGTATGTATGTACCACATCTTCTTTATCCATTCCTCTGTCAATGGACATGTAGGTTTTTTCCATGGCCTGCTGCTACTGCTAAGTCGCTTCAGTCATGTCCAACTCTGTGTGGCCCCATAGACAGCAGCCCACCAAGCTCCCCCATCCCTGGTATTCTCCAGGCAAGAACACTGGAGTGGGTTGCCATTTCCTTCTCCAATGGATGAAAGTGAAAAGTGAAAGTGAAGACGCTCAGTCGTGTCTGACTCTTAGCGACCCATGGACTGCAGCCTACCAGGCTCCTCCGTCCATTGGATTTTCGAGGCAAGAGTACTGGAGTGAGGTGCCATTGCCTTCTCCGTTTCCATGGCCTGGCTACTGTAAATAGTGTTGTAGTAAATACTGTGATGCATGTGTATTTTTAAATTATGTTTTTCTCTGCATATATGCCCAGTAGTGGGATTGCTGGGTCATATGGTTACTCCTTGGAAGAAAAGTTATGACCAACCCAGATAGCATATTCAAAAGCAGAGACATTACTTTGCCGACTAAGGTCCGTCTAGTCAAGGCTATGGTTTTTCCTGTGATCATGTATGGATGTGAGAGTTGGACTGTGAAGAAGGTTGAGCGCCGAAGAATTGATGCTTTTGAACTGTGGTGTTGGAGAAGACTCTTGAGAGAGTCCCTTGGACTGCAAGGAGATGCAACCAGTCCATTTTGAAGATCAGACCTGGGATTTCTTTGGAAGGAATGATGCTAAAGCTGAAACTCCAGTACTTTGGCCACCTCATGCGAAGAGTTGACTCATTGGGAAAGACTGTGATGCTGGGAGGGATTGGGTGCAGGAGGAGAAGGGGATGACCGAGGATGAGATGGCTGGATGGCATCACTGACTCGATGGACATAAACCTGAGTGAACTCTGGGAGTTGGTGATGGACAGGGAGGCCTGGCGTGCTGCGATTCATGGGGTCGCAAGGATTCTGACACAACTGAACAACTGAACTGAACTGATGGTAGTTCTATTTTTTAAGGAACCTTCATACTGTTCTTCATACCGAGGAGGGAAGGAGAGTGGAATGGATTGGGAAATTGGGATTGGAATGTATACAATACTATGTTTAAAATAGATAAGTAATGAGAACCTACTGTATAGCTTACAGAAACCTACTCAGTGCTCTGTGGTGACCAAAATAGGAAGGAAATCCAAAAAATAACCACACACACACATATAGCTGATTCATTTTATTATATAGTAGAAACTAACACAACATTGTAAAGCAACTATTCTCCAGTAAAAATTAATTTTAAAAAAAGAAAGAAACATAAAAAAAATTAAAAAGGAACAAGATGGGCCCACCCTAGATAACCTCATTTTCGTTTTTCTCTCCTATGATTAAATCTCTCTTTCCATTAAAAGTCTGGCTGAATGGGCCCCTAGGTTTTTCTATAGATCTATTGATGTCTGAATATGGAAAGTAAATTAGAATTCCCCGTGCTTTCTTATAACTCTTTGCAATGTTTCTTAGTAATGGAAGAGGTGTCTTCTTTGGGTTCTAAGCCAAATCCTGAATTGATTTGCATCATTTTTCCTTTAAGACTAAGATTTCCTCTGGCTATAATTCTGTATCTAAAGTTCTATTTCTTCTTTTTTTCCTTGCTCCTAAACTATTGGGTAACACTGGTGACTTTTGCCTCTCTCCACTCCCTGATTGGCTGGTTTCCAGTGTCAGAGAGATGAATGGATCCTTTTGTGCAAGGAGTTTTGCAATTTAGGGAAGAAATGAGAGCTTTGCCAAAGATAGTATGTGGGCATTTTACACATATTACAGATAATGTGTATATATCAATAACATAATGAAGGTACCATTCAGGCATCGCTGTGGGTGGTAGCTAAGTAAGAGACAGCTATATCTCATTTTTAATATATTAGAGACTCTCTTCTAATTTAGTCAACAACAGTTGTTGGTCTGTTATTTAAAGAAAAAAGTCAGTTAAAGCAAAAACTTTAGGAAAAAAATTATAAAAATAAAATTGGGGGAAAGCAGGAGGTAAACTTTTATTTTAACTTAAAATGTATATATGTGTGTGTGTGTATATGTTTAACACACACACCCTAACACAATTTAAATGCTGAGATTTTTGCAAAAGACCAAGGACTCTTTGAGTATGGCTCTGTCTGTTGCCAATCCAGGGCTTCCAGGTGGCTTAGTATTAAAGAATCTGCCTGCCAGTGCAGGAGACATGAGAGACGTAAGATCCCTGGGTCAGGAATATCCTCTGGAGAAGGAAATGGCAATCCATTCCAATATTCCTCCCTGGAGAACCTCATGAACGAGGAGCCTGGCGGGCTACAGTCCATAGGGTCACAAAGAGTTGGACATGATTTAGCAACTGAACAATGACAACAAATTGCCAATCCATGTCTTATATTTTGCCTAAACCACATCTGTAGCGCATTGTCAATGATTTCTAGTTTTTAGTTTCTGTGAGGGAGAGACTCATTTCAGGACATCTGCTAAGTGAACAGTGTGCAGGATCCTTCTAGATTTTTAACATATTGTTTTTTTTTTTAATTTGATAGCTATCTCTCCCACATCTAAAATTGGAAAAAAATTATCACAGTAAAATAGACATAACATAGAATTTAACTTTTAACCACTTTTTAGAGTATACAGTTAAGTGGCATCAAATAAATTCCCAGTGTTGTCCAACCATCACTGCTATCCATTTATAGAAAAATTTTCTTCATCCTAAATGGAAACTGTGCCCATAAAAAATAACTCCCCATTCCTGCTACCCCCCAGCCCCTGGTCACCTCTGTCCTACTTTATATCTTCATAAATTTGCCTATTCTAGGTATCTTGTGTAAGTGAAATTGTACAATATTTGTCCTTTTGTGTCTGGGTTATTTGACTTAGCATAATGTTTTCAAGATTCATCCATGTTTTAATATGTCAGCATTTCATTACTTTTCATGGCTGAGTAGTATTCTATTGTATGTGTAGACTGCATTTTCTTTATCTGTATATCTATTAATAGACACTTGGGTTGTTTTTATCATTTAGCTATTGTGAATAATGCTGCTATGAACATTGGTATACAAGTATTTATTTGAGTCCCTATCTTAAATTCTTTAGGGTATGTATCTAGGACTAGAATTGCTAGATTATATGGTAATTGCATGTTTACCTTTTTGAGGACTCGCCAAACTTTTTTCAAAAAAAAATTTTTTTTTAAAGAAACTTGTTTTAGGAAGACTTTCTAAGGCATTCAGCTCGGTTCTCACAGAAGCTTAGCTTTCTTTACATTTGGTCCTGTATTTCATCAGTTTCTAGAACATCTAAAGAACTTGGATAGTTATAATATCATGTTCAACTTGATATTGAACAGGCTTAGAAAGATACACGATTGATACTTGCTAAGCACTTAACTGGTAAGACCAGAAGTCCTTGGAACATACTAAAGAGTACCTTTCCAGTAATGAATACCAGTGTGCTGTGGCCATCAGCCAATACCTATTATAGAAAAAAATGGAGAACACTGGTTAATCTGGACAGTAAAACAGCAGCCAGTTAAGAGAGTTTTTACCATTCAACTAAATTATCTTTGTCATGATAAAATGTATAAAGGATTTAGAACCGATTGTCATTCTAGGAAAAAATAACATCCAGGACTGTTAACATCAATACACTTGTTAGAACACTAGCAGAAGAAACGCTGACAAAAAAGGCTAAATAGAGTGGGAAGTTGACCGAGGTGGTCATTTTTATATCAACTCTTGAATTTAAGAAAATTCTACTCGATAAAAGCAGTGGGTTGATTTTCTTTCCTTACAGCTTAGTTTAGCGTGGGTGATAAATGGAGGATAAACAGGGAATAGGGAGAGTGTGCCTATTCTTAGAAAATATCTTTCAACTTAAGATTCGAGACTTTGGGATGTGATTAGAAGGTTTTCTAGCCAGTTCTGAAATTAAATCACCGAGCTGTAGGAGGAGTACTTTTATACAGCATCATCCATCCTCATTGGTGACCCAAGTGATTAAAGGTTTGGGAAACTGGCCCTCAAAATATGGACTAAAGGAATTGGGTTTATTTAGCTTAGAAAGGGAGACTGAGCATGCTGAGGGGGACTTAATAATAGTCTCCAAGAATATGAGGGATATTCTATGAGTGATGGAAAGCAGCTGTTTCCTGTTTCCACTAAGGACTGGATAAGAAAGAATGGAGTTAAATTGCAACAAGTGGGTTTAAGAACTCCTTGGCCATAAAGTTCAAGACAACAAACCCACAAGACCGAAGTCACTTCTCTGTTTCAGAATCTGGTAGCTCACTAGCTATCTTTCTGGGTGGTTTCAATTGGCCTGTTCTTGAACTAGTAAAAAGATATGGAGGACCTTTCACCCGTGTAAGAGTATGAGGTTGTCCGATGTCAGAACGTACCAGTGTTCTGTGGCTGAGGAAGCACTTATCTTCTAATGAGATTTAAAGAGAAAAAAAATTCAGAATCTCTTTGCTCCTCCTTGATTTGATTTTAAAGCCAGATAATCTAGATTTACCTTCTCTATAAGATACATTTAATTAGATTTCCTAGTGTGCATTTTTTTTGCCCATGTTGTCAACATGGTCATGATTTTTAAAAAAATCCTGTATTTTTAGTGAGATTGTATGTATTTGTATATATACACATATGTGAAAAGTGAAAGTGTTAGTTGCTCAGTCTTGTCCAACTGTTTATGATGAATGGACTGTAGTCTGCAAGGCTCCTCTGTCCATGGAATTCTCCAGGCAAGAATACTGGAGTGGATAGCCATTCCCTTCTCTGTGGGATCTTCCCATCCCAGGGATCCAACCCGGGTCTTTTGCATTGCAGGCAGATTCTTTACCATCTGAGCTACCAGGGTAGGCCCACATACACACACACACACATATATGTATACAGACATATATGATATCTTAAATTATGAGATATATACATATATCTCACAGATACATATTGAAGATATTTGATATATGATAGATATATATTTATCAGATGTAATTAATTCAAATGAAAGCAATGTTTTGTTCTAGACTGCATCTAAGTATTAGGGATATGAAGATGAATAAGATATACACTATGCTAATTAGAGCTTCCCAGGTGGCACTGGGGAAAAGCTGGCTTAACACTCAACCTTCAAAAACTAAGATCATGGCATCCAGTCCCATCACTTCATGGCAAATAGATGGGGAAGCAATGGAAACAGTGACAGACTTTATTTTCTTGGGCTCCAAAATTACTGCAGATGGTAACTGCACCCGTGAAATGAAGACGCTTGCTCCTTGGAAGAAAAGCTGTGACAAACGTAGACAGTGTATCAAAAAGCAGAGACATTACTTTGCTGACAAAGGTCCATCTAGTCAGAGCTATGGTTTTTCCAGGAGTCATGTATGGATGTGAGAGTTGGACAATAAAGAAGGCTGAGAGTCAAAGAACTGATGCTTTTGAGCTGTGGTGTTTGAGAAGACTCTTGAGAATCCTTTGGTCTGCAAGGAAATCAAACCAATCAATCCTGAAGGAAATCAGTCCTGATATTCATTAGAAAGACTGATGCTGTAGCTGAAGCTCCAGTACTTTAGCCACTGGATGCAAAGAGCCGACTCATTAGAAAAGACCCTGATGCTGGGAAAGATTGAAGGCAGGAGGAGACAGGGAAGACAGAGGACAAGATGGTTGGATGGCATCACCGACTCAATGGACATGAGTTTGAGCAAGCTCCGGGAGATGGTGAAGGACAGGGAAGCCTGGAGTGTTGCAGGCCATGGGGTTGCAAAGAGTCAGACACGACTGAGCGACTGAATAACAAGGTGACGCTAGTGGTAAGGAATCTGCCTGCAATGCAGGAGACACAAGAGACACGGGTTCAGTCCCTGGGTCAGAAAGACCCCCTGAAGGAGGGCATGACAACCCACTCCAGTATTCTTGCCTAGAGAACGCCATGGACAGAGGAGCCTGGTGGGCTACAATCCATAGGGTCACAAAGAGTCAGACATGACTGAGCTGACTTAACATGCACATGTTAATTAGGAACAAAGCAAGTACACAAAGAGTTATGAAATAATGCATCATGATATAAAGTCAGCTAGAGGAAGAAATTTAAAGTTGGAAAGGTGAGCTTTGGGAATGTTACAGTTTTTAGTCAATGAGACAGATGGAAATGCCTGAAAATGTCTTCTCAACTATTGTTTTACCTTTGCTATTCTATGTTAGGTGAATTGTACTGTTTTTCCTGAATTGGATAGGTAGTGTCTTATTTCCCCAACTGGGAGTATTTATTTCCAAGGCAGGAAATCAAATCAAGGTTTGATTTCCAGAGGATATAACTGCTAAGTTGCATCTTGAAAGTTATAGGTATGTCAACATTCAGTTCAGTTCAGTCGCTCAGTCGTGTCCGACTCTTTGCGACCCCATGAATCGCAGCACGCAGGCCTCCCTGTTCATCACCATCTCTCAGAGATCACTCAGACTCACATCCATCGAGTCCGTGATGCCATCCAGCCATCTCATCCTCTGCCGTCCCCTTCTCCTCCTGCCCCCAATCCCTCCCAGCATCAGAATCTTTTCCCATGAGTCAACTCTTCGCATGAGGTGGCCAAAGTACTGGAGTTTCAGCTTTAGCATCATTCCTTCCAAAGAAATCCTAGGGTTGATCTCCTTCAGAATGGACTGGTTGGATCTCCTTGCAGTCCAAGGGACTCTCAAGAGTCTTCTCCAACACCACAGTTCAAAAGCATCAATTCTTCGGTGATCAGCCCTCTTCACAGTCCAACTCTCACATCCATACATGACCACAGGAAAAACCATAGCCTTGACTAGACGGACCTTAGTCGGCAAAGTAATGTCTCTGCTTTTGAAACTGCTATCTAGGTTGGACATAACTTTTCTTCCAAGGAGTAAGCGTCTTCTAATTTCATGGCTGCAGTCACCATCAGCAGTGATTTTGGAGCCTAAAAAAATAAAGTCTGACACTGTTTCCACTGTTTCCCCATCTATTTCCCATGAAGTGATGGGACCAGATGCCATGATCTTCGTTTTCTGAATGTTGAGCTTTAAGCCAACTTTTTCGCTCTCCTCTTTCACTTTCATCAAGAGGCTTTTTAGTTCCTCTTCACTTTC